>JARACY010000220.1:0-118053 GCA_029255725.1 Scrobipalpa atriplicella
CACCATTCCAATGCAGAATAAAGACGAGTATTGATGTGGATTGTATAAGTACTACTCTTCTAGTACGTTGAGGCTTAGCACAACCTCAGCGCCTTGCACACGGTGTGATTTAATCCTGCGCGATACATTGTTGTTCATTAACTTGAGGTAATCAAAGATTTCAGATTTCAAATTGGAGTCATGGTTGTTAACATTTTTAGTCACAATACACACACACACAACACAAATTCACTTTTGGAAGGATGTGCAATAATTTCTTTTTATAAAATTGAGGAAAAAGTAAATATTTTCATAGTGTAATTTAAATGATACTTCCCATTATTTATTTAAGCTTGACTATTGAAAAGATGCTATGAAATTGTCGGTTGAAAGGTGTAAGGGTTGAACTTGGGGATTCTGTGATATATTTGCGACTTAACAGTCAATAAAATCCGTATTTCATACAAATGGAACTAGGAACTTTTGTGATAAATACTTTCAGCGTAACAGTTTGGTTATTTGCGGAATTTTTGCATTTCATAATTGATTAAGATGAGGAAAATTGTCGATTTTGAATAAAAAAATCATGAACATTTGATATCCTGACAAAAGTTCTGTTAACTTGTCTATGCAGAATGTATGGGACGATTGTGGAATGATCATAAGAGGTTGTATTGTGATGATTATGAAAGATAAGCTAAGGCGAATCTCTGTCTTTGAAATCAAAGATTAGACTTAAGCCAGAGAGAAGAGCATAGATAAATAATGGAATCAGAGTCTAGGATACTTTTCATTGACATTTTAACCATGACACACTACACGGTACATAATGAGGTTTTATGAAATTTGGTGTTAGGAGTAAATTCAATGACTTGAATCATACATTGTTTTGATTCAGTTATATAACATTAACAGGTTTTATCTGTATTTCATAATTCGCTCCAACTAATAGGCACACTGCAAACAAGACTGTTCCTTTGCTTGGCTTTGTATTTTGTCCGAATAATCATCAAAATAAGTTGATTATTCGTCTGATGATTTTAGAGTTTGGTAGGAACAGTTTTATTTGTTACATTCTCCGAAAGGTTAGTAATTTTTATTTTGGGTTGAGATTTTTGAGTAGAACTTTTTGTCAATTGGATTTAAATGACTGGAACTAGTAAATGCAACACTTTCATTCTTTGACCAGGGTCATTCGTATATTGGTTTAATTTCAATACATGGTTGGACTGAACAGATGAGATCACAGGGTCGACTGGCCTTCCGGTTCCTCGGCAGAGACTTGTTGCCCTTGGGAAGGAGATTTTTATTCATGACTAAATGTTTAAAGCTTGGGGATTCAATCCATGTAACTATTTGCTGACCTTTTGGTTTAAAACACACACCACACAAAATACATTCTGGGAAAAGTGTCAATGAAAATTTTTCTAACTGATTATATCGTCCCAGTTCTTGCTAACTGACCTATCTGCCTTTTGATAGTTTTCGAGTGCAAGCGTTTTGCGGTTTGGCGCTGTAATGATGACACTGTGATAAAGTTAGTTTTGCCTTTATTAATGAAGTCATAACGTTTTACTATAGTAAAAAAAATACCCTTTAAGTAAGTGTTTGCCTTATAGCTCTAAGTGTTGTATTAATTGACTTATACTTAATTAAAGCAGATATGACTCTTTGTGAGAACTTTGTTTTTTATTTTTGTCAGTTAGGACCGCAGTGTTTGGTTTAAAAATGAATAAAATTATATCAATCATTACAGTTTTCAGACTTATTCTTATTCATTGGCAGTAGAAATGATTTAAAATAATGTTTTTAATATATCCTATCACCTTAAATATACTTTATGTACTGAACTGAACTACTGATTATAATATTTAATGAGATTTTATTTAGACTTAACATAACAAGAAGGTATTATTTTCTTTATTGTAAAATCATCTTTAAATAGTATCATCAATTAGTTTGTATTTGCCTGTGTTTACTAAGAACAAACCCATAGCATCCCATAATAATGTTATTTTTTTAAATTTAATATTATGAGTACCTTGTTGCCGCATTTTCAATAATAAGGCCCAAGTATTTCAGCAAGATCATCCATCCATTTGACAAGCTGTCCCATTGGGATGGGACTATTATCATCCGTGTCTGTAAACTCGCGTAGCATGTGGGAAGCAGTTAACTCCCCTGCAAACCACCAGCCAGTATCTCGGATCGGAGAGAGCAAACTCCAATGGGACCGCTCTTCTGGAAAGCTTGGTGATAGGCTTGGGAACGATCGTCTTCTGAGCTTGAATACTAGGTCTTCATATTGCCGCTGTAATGCCATCTCTATGTACAGCGTGATACACGCGACAGTGTGATCTCAGTTGTTGACGTCAATCACCAGAACCTGCAAGACATGGCTCAGGTCAAATCCCATATCTATGTCCAACGTGATACACGCGACAGTGTGATCTCAGTTGTTGACGTTAATCACCAGAAGCTGCAAGACATCGCGCAGGTCAAATGCCATCTTTATGTCCAACGTGATACACTCGACAGCGTGATCTCAGTTGTTGACGTCAATCACCAGAAGCTGAAAGACATGGCTCAGTTCAAATGCCATCTCTATGTCCAACATGATACACCCGACAGTGTGATCTTAGTTGTTGACGTCAATCACCAGAAGCTGCAAGACATGGCTCAGGTCAAATGCCATCTCTATGTCCAGTCCAAGTGATACACGTGACAGTGTGATCTCAGTTGTTGACGTCAATCACCAGAAGCTGCAAGACATGGCTCAGGTCAAATCCCATCTCTATGTCCAACGTGATACACGCGACAGTGTGATCTCAGTTGTTGACGTTAATCACCAGAAGCTGCAAGACATGGCGCAGGTCAAATGCCATCTTTATGTCCAACGTGATACACTCGACAGCGTGATCTCAGTTGTTGACGTCAATCACCAGAAGCTGAAAGACATGGCTCAGTTCAAATGCCATCTCTATGTCCAACATGATACACCCGACAGTGTGATCTTAGTTGTTGACGTCAATCACCAGAAGCTGCAAGACATGGCTCAGGTCAAATGCCATCTCTATGTCCAGTCCAAGTGATACACGTGACAGTGTGATCTCAGTTGTTGACGTCAATCACCAGAAGCTGTCAGACATGGCTCAGGTGAAGGGTGGTACTGTGCACCACGCAAAAAAAGTCTTTCGAGATGGTGCTGAGGAATTTGATCGGGCGGTATTTCCCTTAGTTCATTGTTAGGTTTTGGGATTAAAATGACTAAACCGAGCCATGACTTAAGCTATATTCTCTCTACACAACAAGTCATTACCACCTTTTATCTTGCCGGACAGGAGAACACGAAATTTTCTTTTTCCTGGGCCAAATGCAGCAGATAATAATAATAATCAAACTCAAAGCACGGAAACTTAAATCTATGTCATAGAGCTGAGTTGGAGATCCTGTTCGTACCCAAGGCCTCCTTGCAGCTCGGCTCCGGCCGTCTTTTCCTGGTTCGATCGGTGCTACGAAGTAGTCTTCAAGGTGTCTCTCAACTGCAATGTCCTTTTCGGCTTCAACTGAATGTCTCGGCCTAATCATCGACCTTGCATATCAGTTTACCCTGGGAATAACCAGCGTTATGTTTGTGAGCTGAAGACAGAGGCGGTGTATGGAAAGGGCCTCTCGCTCGAACGCCCTCAGATGGTTTCCAGGCTAGGCTGCATGTTTTGGAAGTTTTTCCTTTACTTTTCAGTTAAGTCACTGAGCTTGATATTGAGTGCATAAACCTAGGAGTATGGTACCATCGCCTCCTGGTTTTGTGTTTCTTGTAGGCCTGAATCAGACTAGCCAGATTAGTCTGGGATGCTGATTCAGTAGCAATCAGAATGACGGTGCTTCGTTCCACTGTGCCTTTCCATACATCTTGGGCGATCTGTACTGGTTTTGTACTCAGAGAACTTTTGACACCACCCGCAAAGGTCCCCTAGGGTATTTCTAGCAGTGTTGAAGGTACAATTTATTCCAGGATATGTTCTTTGCGTTCAAGTGCCGATGCTGGTAAGAATAGAGGAATGTGGACCTTGTAATTGTCAGCAACCTGGAACTTGGTCTGCGGCGCTTTGTAAATAGCGAGTAGAGGTCCTCTGCTCCGTGTTAGAGTTGAATAACAATGGCGTACATCGATTTTAGTTGTTGGTGGTCGATGGGCTGGAAAATGATGTGTCTCTTCACCAGCATTGCCAGTCCTCGGTACGCTGCTGGTCCTTTCCACCGTCCATACGACGTTCTTTCTGCAGGTAGGTGTGGTAATCTGGCAATGTGGGACCTTCAGTTAGCCTTGGGTTAACCTCGCTGATGAATACCACATTCACATCCTGCTCCCCTCAAGCACGCCCCCATACCACAGTGATGTGGCACCGTGTAAATTAATGCTAAAGACTTAATTGCAAAGATAACAAGGTTTATATTCGAAAAAAACTGTTGTTTTATACGCAAAATAATGTCAACATTGCAGACAAAAAATCTGTCTAACAGTCACATGTACATAGTTCTTAATTTTTGGAAGTGTGTGAAATTTAAAAAATCTCGCTAACAGTTATATGTACAAGAGACGGTTTGTAAGAATATTTATTGCCTTGTTGTGCAGATATGCCAAACACAAATGTCGATTATCTTCTAAACGGTAGACGATACAGAAACGACTGTTAGAGAGAACTTGTTCAAAAAAAAAAGAGGATCCTGATGGTATGGTCAGTGTAGATAGGTCCGTTTGACAGATAGGTCTGTTAGCAAGAACTGGGACGATATTTGTGGATCTCAATTTTGAGTCAAGAGAATTTTCCTCCGTTGAAGTTTTAAGTCAACTCCAGTAAATTGGGGGTCGGATGTAACGATACGCCTTCATGTTTAGGCGCATCGTCACTCCACAAATATAATATTTCTTATAAATAGCTTGATTTGATAAAAATTATCTATTCGTAAAATTATAATTCATCAAAATCGATTTGAGATATTTTGAATTTCGCGCCATTTCAGACGATATCGCATCTGAGCTCTTATTGGTCAGATAGTTGTATGACCACCGCGAGAAGAGAATCTGCAAGTAAACAAAAGTTTACATACTTTCAGATTAATAATTAGTTGAATATTGTTCGAAAAATAACGATCATGTTCATAAATTAAAATAAACTTGAATATAGTATTTTGATTATTTAAATATGAACCAATAGCATTCAGAAATTAACTTGCTATTTTGTTAACAATATTGCTTGTTAATCCATTTAATTTAAATATTGACCATTATAAAATACGGTATAAATATTTGTCAAAATATAGTAAACATCAAATACCATTAACATCAAATTGAAACAAAAATAATGTTAATCAAATGACTGACAAGTTCATTCATCACTGTCTGTAAGGATTACAGTGCCTCTCCGTGTTTATGGTGTGTTGAGTGTGGCGAAAAAAGGAACTAACTAGACCGACAAGATCATACAATATAAAACTTCTTGTTCCATGTACTTACATAGAATCGCAATACAAAATGACCCTAAGATAAAAACTCATTGTATTACGTGGAAGGTCTATTGGTTGTTCATATCATATATTTGATATTTTCTCCAACATGCAGCGCCACACTAAAATTCATGGGATGGAGCTGGCACATTCTATACGGAATTGTTGCGATATTTGATCAAACTTCTGATTAAATAAATGGTGGGAATTGATTAAAAAGAACGATTGTAACAATTTAATAATTTTCGAATTAATTTCTCATGTATTTTACGTAAAATCCTTAATTTTGTAATAAATGGGAAAAGCGCCATCTGTTCTCAAGTTAGAATACTTTTAGGGCTAGCCTCCTAGGCTAACTTCAGGTTCGAATCCGGGAGCCAATGCTATTGATTCGTGGAGGGTAGTGTTGGAAAAATCTTGGCTGAGATTGTTGCCGTCCCTTTTTGTTCTCTTATGAGCGACAGTGACAGGAGTGAAATTCTATTGGTTAAGTCATGATTTTTGTAACTACGAATTGCTACCATTGGTTATTACTCGACGAATTATAAAAGTCTTGATTCATTAGCGATTTTCAAGTATTCCGTGGTAATCGTAATTTTGTCGGTTTACACAGACGCTTCCTTGGAAAAACATGTGGTTGGGACACTTTTGGGAAAGGCGCCGGGAGCGACGGTCGCAACTAGGAAGAGGCTTCTTGGTTCCAGGGAAGGCGACGGGTGCTGGTGGTGCCATGGCGTCTGCAGCTATTTATCTGGTCAGATCTTTCCTTATATTTCGTAGATACAGAATATAACAGTGCAATATAAAGTTTTGTAATCGCGTAACGTAAGAAAAAGTGTATGAGTATGAGTGTCGGTACTAAGCCGTGTCTGCCATATTGTTTCCTAGTCATTGTAACTACGTAAATGAAATTCACATTTTTCATAAGTTAGATTCTTGTAGTATGTTGGTTAAAATCTGTGATATTCTGTATCTACGAAATATAAGGAAAGATCTGACCAGATAAATAGCTGCAGACGCCATGGCACCACCAGCACCCGTCGCCTTCCCTGGAACCAAGAAGCCTCTTCCTAGTTGCGACCGTCGCTCCCGGCGCCTTTCCCAAAAGTGTCCCAACCACATGTTTTTCCAAGGAAGCGTCTGTGTAAACCGACAAAATTACGATTACCACGGAATACTTGAAAATCGCTAATGAATCAAGACTTTTATAATTCGTCGAGTAATAACCAATGGTAGCAATTCGTAGTTACAAAAATCATGACTTAACCAATAGAATTTCACTCCTGTCACTGTCGCTCATAAGAGAACAAAAAGGGACGGCAACAATCTCAGCCAAGATTTTTCCAACACTACCCTCCACGAATCAATAGCATTGGCTCCCGGATTCGAACCTGAAGTTAGCCTAGGAGGCTAGCCCTAAAAGTATTCTAACTTGAGAACAGATGGCGCTTTTCCCATTTATTACAAAATTAAGGATTTTACGTAAAATACATGAGAAATTAATTCGAAAATTATTAAATTGTTACAATCGTTCTTTTTAATCAATTCCCACCATTTATTTAATCAGAAGTTTGATCAAATATCGCAACAATTCCGTATAGAATGTGCCAGCTCCATCCCATGAATTTTAGTGTGGCGCTGCATGTTGGAGAAAATATCAAATATATGATATGAACAACCAATAGACCTTCCACGTAATACAATGAGTTTTTATCTTAGGGTCATTTTGTATTGCGATTCTATGTAAGTACATGGAACAAGAAGTTTTATATTGTATGATCTTGTCGGTCTAGTTAGTTCCTTTTTTCGCCACACTCAACACACCATAAACACGGAGAGGCACTGTAATCCTTACAGACAGTGATGAATGAACTTGTCAGTCATTTGATTAACATTATTTTTGTTTCAATTTGATGTTAATGGTATTTGATGTTTACTATATTTTGACAAATATTTATACCGTATTTTATAATGGTCAATATTTAAATTAAATGGATTAACAAGCAATATTGTTAACAAAATAGCAAGTTAATTTCTGAATGCTATTGGTTCATATTTAAATAATCAAAATACTATATTCAAGTTTATTTTAATTTATGAACATGATCGTTATTTTTCGAACAATATTCAACTAATTATTAATCTGAAAGTATGTAAACTTTTGTTTACTTGCAGATTCTCTTCTCGCGGTGGTCATACAACTATCTGACCAATAAGAGCTCAGATGCGATATCGTCTGAAATGGCGCGAAATTCAAAATATCTCAAATCGATTTTGATGAATTATAATTTTACGAATAGATAATTTTTATCAAATCAAGCTATTTATAAGAAATATTATATTTGTGGAGTGACGATGCGCCTAAACATGAAGGCGTATCGTTACATCCGACCCCCAATTTACTGGAGTTGACTTAAAACTTCAACGGAGGAAAATTCTCTTGACTCAAAATTGAGATCCACAAATATCGTCCCAGTTCTTGCTAACAGACCTATCTGTCAAACGGACCTATCTACACTGACCATACCATCAGGATCCTCTTTTTTTTTTGAACAAGTTCTCTCTAACAGTCGTTTCTGTATCGTCTACCGTTTAGAAGATAATCGACATTTGTGTTTGGCATATCTGCACAACAAGGCAATAAATATTCTTACAAACCGTCTCTTGTACATATAACTGTTAGCGAGATTTTTTAAATTTCACACACTTCCAAAAATTAAGAACTATGTACATGTGACTGTTAGACAGATTTTTTGTCTGCAATGTTGACATTATTTTGCGTATAAAACAACAGTTTTTTTCGAATATAAACCTTGTTATCTTTGCAATTAAGTCTTTAGCATTAATTTACACGGTGCCACATCACTGTGGTATGGGGGCGTGCTTGAGGGGAGCAGGATGTGAATGTGGTATTCATCAGCGAGGTTAACCCAAGGCTAACTGAAGGTCCCACATTGCCAGATTACCACACCTACCTGCAGAAAGAACGTCGTATGGACGGTGGAAAGGACCAGCAGCGTACCGAGGACTGGCAATGCTGGTGAAGAGACACATCATTTTCCAGCCCATCGACCACCAACAACTAAAATCGATGTACGCCATTGTTATTCAACTCTAACACGGAGCAGAGGACCTCTACTCGCTATTTACAAAGCGCCGCAGACCAAGTTCCAGGTTGCTGACAATTACAAGGTCCACATTCCTCTATTCTTACCAGCATCGGCACTTGAACGCAAAGAACATATCCTGGAATAAATTGTACCTTCAACACTGCTAGAAATACCCTAGGGGACCTTTGCGGGTGGTGTCAAAAGTTCTCTGAGTACAAAACCAGTACAGATCGCCCAAGATGTATGGAAAGGCACAGTGGAACGAAGCACCGTCATTCTGATTGCTACTGAATCAGCATCCCAGACTAATCTGGCTAGTCTGATTCAGGCCTACAAGAAACACAAAACCAGGAGGCGATGGTACCATACTCCTAGGTTTATGCACTCAATATCAAGCTCAGTGACTTAACTGAAAAGTAAAGGAAAAACTTCCAAAACATGCAGCCTAGCCTGGAAACCATCTGAGGGCGTTCGAGCGAGAGGCCCTTTCCATACACCGCCTCTGTCTTCAGCTCACAAACATAACGCTGGTTATTCCCAGGGTAAACTGATATGCAAGGTCGATGATTAGGCCGAGACATTCAGTTGAAGCCGAAAAGGACATTGCAGTTGAGAGACACCTTGAAGACTACTTCGTAGCACCGATCGAACCAGGAAAAGACGGCCGGAGCCGAGCTGCAAGGAGGCCTTGGGTACGAACAGGATCTCCAACTCAGCTCTATGACATAGATTTAAGTTTCCGTGCTTTGAGTTTGATTATTATTATTATCTGCTGCATTTGGCCCAGGAAAAAGAAAATTTCGTGTTCTCCTGTCCGGCAAGATAAAAGGTGGTAATGACTTGTTGTGTAGAGAGAATATAGCTTAAGTCATGGCTCGGTTTAGTCATTTTAATCCCAAAACCTAACAATGAACTAAGGGAAATACCGCCCGATCAAATTCCTCAGCACCATCTCGAAAGACTTTTTTTGCGTGGTGCACAGTACCACCCTTCACCTGAGCCATGTCTGACAGCTTCTGGTGATTGACGTCAACAACTGAGATCACACTGTCACGTGTATCACTTGGACTGGACATAGAGATGGCATTTGACCTGAGCCATGTCTTGCAGCTTCTGGTGATTGACGTCAACAACTAAGATCACACTGTCGGGTGTATCATGTTGGACATAGAGATGGCATTTGAACTGAGCCATGTCTTTCAGCTTCTGGTGATTGACGTCAACAACTGAGATCACGCTGTCGAGTGTATCACGTTGGACATAAAGATGGCATTTGACCTGCGCCATGTCTTGCAGCTTCTGGTGATTAACGTCAACAACTGAGATCACACTGTCGCGTGTATCACGTTGGACATAGAGATGGGATTTGACCTGAGCCATGTCTTGCAGCTTCTGGTGATTGACGTCAACAACTGAGATCACACTGTCACGTGTATCACTTGGACTGGACATAGAGATGGCATTTGACCTGAGCCATGTCTTGCAGCTTCTGGTGATTGACGTCAACAACTAAGATCACACTGTCGGGTGTATCATGTTGGACATAGAGATGGCATTTGAACTGAGCCATGTCTTTCAGCTTCTGGTGATTGACGTCAACAACTGAGATCACGCTGTCGAGTGTATCACGTTGGACATAAAGATGGCATTTGACCTGCGCGATGTCTTGCAGCTTCTGGTGATTAACGTCAACAACTGAGATCACACTGTCGCGTGTATCACGTTGGACATAGATATGGGATTTGACCTGAGCCATGTCTTGCAGGTTCTGGTGATTGACGTCAACAACTGAGATCACACTGTCGCGTGTATCACGCTGTACATAGAGATGGCATTACAGCGGCAATATGAAGACCTAGTATTCAAGCTCAGAAGACGATCGTTCCCAAGCCTATCACCAAGCTTTCCAGAAGAGCGGTCCCATTGGAGTTTGCTCTCTCCGATCCGAGATACTGGCTGGTGGTTTGCAGGGGAGTTAACTGCTTCCCACATGCTACGCGAGTTTACAGACACGGATGATAATAGTCCCATCCCAATGGGACAGCTTGTCAAATGGATGGATGATCTTGCTGAAATACTTGGGCCTTATTATTGAAAATGCGGCAACAAGGTACTCATAATATTAAATTTAAAAAAATAACATTATTATGGGATGCTATGGGTTTGTTCTTAGTAAACACAGGCAAATACAAACTAATTGATGATACTATTTAAAGATGATTTTACAATAAAGAAAATAATACCTTCTTGTTATGTTAAGTCTAAATAAAATCTCATTAAATATTATAATCAGTAGTTCAGTTCAGTACATAAAGTATATTTAAGGTGATAGGATATATTAAAAACATTATTTTAAATCATTTCTACTGCCAATGAATAAGAATAAGTCTGAAAACTGTAATGATTGATATAATTTTATTCATTTTTAAACCAAACACTGCGGTCCTAACTGACAAAAATAAAAAACAAAGTTCTCACAAAGAGTCATATCTGCTTTAATTAAGTATAAGTCAATTAATACAACACTTAGAGCTATAAGGCAAACACTTACTTAAAGGGTATTTTTTTTACTATAGTAAAACGTTATGACTTCATTAATAAAGGCAAAACTAACTTTATCACAGTGTCATCATTACAGCGCCAAACCGCAAAACGCTTGCACTCGAAAACTATCAAAAGGCAGATAGGTCAGTTAGCAAGAACTGGGACGATATAATCAGTTAGAAAAATTTTCATTGACACTTTTCCCAGAATGTATTTTGTGTGGTGTGTGTTTTAAACCAAAAGGTCAGCAAATAGTTACATGGATTGAATCCCCAAGCTTTAAACATTTAGTCATGAATAAAAATCTCCTTCCCAAGGGCAACAAGTCTCTGCCGAGGAACCGGAAGGCCAGTCGACCCTGTGATCTCATCTGTTCAGTCCAACCATGTATTGAAATTAAACCAATATACGAATGACCCTGGTCAAAGAATGAAAGTGTTGCATTTACTAGTTCCAGTCATTTAAATCCAATTGACAAAAAGTTCTACTCAAAAATCTCAACCCAAAATAAAAATTACTAACCTTTCGGAGAATGTAACAAATAAAACTGTTCCTACCAAACTCTAAAATCATCAGACGAATAATCAACTTATTTTGATGATTATTCGGACAAAATACAAAGCCAAGCAAAGGAACAGTCTTGTTTGCAGTGTGCCTATTAGTTGGAGCGAATTATGAAATACAGATAAAACCTGTTAATGTTATATAACTGAATCAAAACAATGTATGATTCAAGTCATTGAATTTACTCCTAACACCAAATTTCATAAAACCTCATTATGTACCGTGTAGTGTGTCATGGTTAAAATGTCAATGAAAAGTATCCTAGACTCTGATTCCATTATTTATCTATGCTCTTCTCTCTGGCTTAAGTCTAATCTTTGATTTCTGATTATTCGTCTGATGATTTTAGAGTTTGGTAGGAACAGTTTTATTTGTTACATTCTCCGAAAGGTTAGTAATTTTTATTTTGGGTTGAGATTTTTGAGTAGAACTTTTTGTCAATTGGATTTAAATGACTGGAACTAGTAAATGCAACACTTTCATTCTTTGACCAGGGTCATTCGTATATTGGTTTAATTTCAATACATGGTTGGACTGAACAGATGAGATCACAGGGTCGACTGGCCTTCCGGTTCCTCGGCAGAGACTTGTTGCCCTTGGGAAGGAGATTTTTATTCATGACTAAATGTTTAAAGCTTGGGGATTCAATCCATGTAACTATTTGCTGACCTTTTGGTTTAAAACACACACCACACAAAATACATTCTGGGAAAAGTGTCAATGAAAATTTTTCTAACTGATTATATCGTCCCAGTTCTTGCTAACTGACCTATCTGCCTTTTGATAGTTTTCGAGTGCAAGCGTTTTGCGGTTTGGCGCTGTAATGATGACACTGTGATAAAGTTAGTTTTGCCTTTATTAATGAAGTCATAACGTTTTACTATAGTAAAAAAAATACCCTTTAAGTAAGTGTTTGCCTTATAGCTCTAAGTGTTGTATTAATTGACTTATACTTAATTAAAGCAGATATGACTCTTTGTGAGAACTTTGTTTTTTATTTTTGTCAGTTAGGACCGCAGTGTTTGGTTTAAAAATGAATAAAATTATATCAATCATTACAGTTTTCAGACTTATTCTTATTCATTGGCAGTAGAAATGATTTAAAATAATGTTTTTAATATATCCTATCACCTTAAATATACTTTATGTACTGAACTGAACTACTGATTATAATATTTAATGAGATTTTATTTAGACTTAACATAACAAGAAGGTATTATTTTCTTTATTGTAAAATCATCTTTAAATAGTATCATCAATTAGTTTGTATTTGCCTGTGTTTACTAAGAACAAACCCATAGCATCCCATAATAATGTTATTTTTTTAAATTTAATATTATGAGTACCTTGTTGCCGCATTTTCAATAATAAGGCCCAAGTATTTCAGCAAGATCATCCATCCATTTGACAAGCTGTCCCATTGGGATGGGACTATTATCATCCGTGTCTGTAAACTCGCGTAGCATGTGGGAAGCAGTTAACTCCCCTGCAAACCACCAGCCAGTATCTCGGATCGGAGAGAGCAAACTCCAATGGGACCGCTCTTCTGGAAAGCTTGGTGATAGGCTTGGGAACGATCGTCTTCTGAGCTTGAATACTAGGTCTTCATATTGCCGCTGTAATGCCATCTCTATGTACAGCGTGATACACGCGACAGTGTGATCTCAGTTGTTGACGTCAATCACCAGAACCTGCAAGACATGGCTCAGGTCAAATCCCATATCTATGTCCAACGTGATACACGCGACAGTGTGATCTCAGTTGTTGACGTTAATCACCAGAAGCTGCAAGACATCGCGCAGGTCAAATGCCATCTTTATGTCCAACGTGATACACTCGACAGCGTGATCTCAGTTGTTGACGTCAATCACCAGAAGCTGAAAGACATGGCTCAGTTCAAATGCCATCTCTATGTCCAACATGATACACCCGACAGTGTGATCTTAGTTGTTGACGTCAATCACCAGAAGCTGCAAGACATGGCTCAGGTCAAATGCCATCTCTATGTCCAGTCCAAGTGATACACGTGACAGTGTGATCTCAGTTGTTGACGTCAATCACCAGAAGCTGCAAGACATGGCTCAGGTCAAATCCCATCTCTATGTCCAACGTGATACACGCGACAGTGTGATCTCAGTTGTTGACGTTAATCACCAGAAGCTGCAAGACATGGCGCAGGTCAAATGCCATCTTTATGTCCAACGTGATACACTCGACAGCGTGATCTCAGTTGTTGACGTCAATCACCAGAAGCTGAAAGACATGGCTCAGTTCAAATGCCATCTCTATGTCCAACATGATACACCCGACAGTGTGATCTTAGTTGTTGACGTCAATCACCAGAAGCTGCAAGACATGGCTCAGGTCAAATGCCATCTCTATGTCCAGTCCAAGTGATACACGTGACAGTGTGATCTCAGTTGTTGACGTCAATCACCAGAAGCTGTCAGACATGGCTCAGGTGAAGGGTGGTACTGTGCACCACGCAAAAAAAGTCTTTCGAGATGGTGCTGAGGAATTTGATCGGGCGGTATTTCCCTTAGTTCATTGTTAGGTTTTGGGATTAAAATGACTAAACCGAGCCATGACTTAAGCTATATTCTCTCTACACAACAAGTCATTACCACCTTTTATCTTGCCGGACAGGAGAACACGAAATTTTCTTTTTCCTGGGCCAAATGCAGCAGATAATAATAATAATCAAACTCAAAGCACGGAAACTTAAATCTATGTCATAGAGCTGAGTTGGAGATCCTGTTCGTACCCAAGGCCTCCTTGCAGCTCGGCTCCGGCCGTCTTTTCCTGGTTCGATCGGTGCTACGAAGTAGTCTTCAAGGTGTCTCTCAACTGCAATGTCCTTTTCGGCTTCAACTGAATGTCTCGGCCTAATCATCGACCTTGCATATCAGTTTACCCTGGGAATAACCAGCGTTATGTTTGTGAGCTGAAGACAGAGGCGGTGTATGGAAAGGGCCTCTCGCTCGAACGCCCTCAGATGGTTTCCAGGCTAGGCTGCATGTTTTGGAAGTTTTTCCTTTACTTTTCAGTTAAGTCACTGAGCTTGATATTGAGTGCATAAACCTAGGAGTATGGTACCATCGCCTCCTGGTTTTGTGTTTCTTGTAGGCCTGAATCAGACTAGCCAGATTAGTCTGGGATGCTGATTCAGTAGCAATCAGAATGACGGTGCTTCGTTCCACTGTGCCTTTCCATACATCTTGGGCGATCTGTACTGGTTTTGTACTCAGAGAACTTTTGACACCACCCGCAAAGGTCCCCTAGGGTATTTCTAGCAGTGTTGAAGGTACAATTTATTCCAGGATATGTTCTTTGCGTTCAAGTGCCGATGCTGGTAAGAATAGAGGAATGTGGACCTTGTAATTGTCAGCAACCTGGAACTTGGTCTGCGGCGCTTTGTAAATAGCGAGTAGAGGTCCTCTGCTCCGTGTTAGAGTTGAATAACAATGGCGTACATCGATTTTAGTTGTTGGTGGTCGATGGGCTGGAAAATGATGTGTCTCTTCACCAGCATTGCCAGTCCTCGGTACGCTGCTGGTCCTTTCCACCGTCCATACGACGTTCTTTCTGCAGGTAGGTGTGGTAATCTGGCAATGTGGGACCTTCAGTTAGCCTTGGGTTAACCTCGCTGATGAATACCACATTCACATCCTGCTCCCCTCAAGCACGCCCCCATACCACAGTGATGTGGCACCGTGTAAATTAATGCTAAAGACTTAATTGCAAAGATAACAAGGTTTATATTCGAAAAAAACTGTTGTTTTATACGCAAAATAATGTCAACATTGCAGACAAAAAATCTGTCTAACAGTCACATGTACATAGTTCTTAATTTTTGGAAGTGTGTGAAATTTAAAAAATCTCGCTAACAGTTATATGTACAAGAGACGGTTTGTAAGAATATTTATTGCCTTGTTGTGCAGATATGCCAAACACAAATGTCGATTATCTTCTAAACGGTAGACGATACAGAAACGACTGTTAGAGAGAACTTGTTCAAAAAAAAAAGAGGATCCTGATGGTATGGTCAGTGTAGATAGGTCCGTTTGACAGATAGGTCTGTTAGCAAGAACTGGGACGATATTTGTGGATCTCAATTTTGAGTCAAGAGAATTTTCCTCCGTTGAAGTTTTAAGTCAACTCCAGTAAATTGGGGGTCGGATGTAACGATACGCCTTCATGTTTAGGCGCATCGTCACTCCACAAATATAATATTTCTTATAAATAGCTTGATTTGATAAAAATTATCTATTCGTAAAATTATAATTCATCAAAATCGATTTGAGATATTTTGAATTTCGCGCCATTTCAGACGATATCGCATCTGAGCTCTTATTGGTCAGATAGTTGTATGACCACCGCGAGAAGAGAATCTGCAAGTAAACAAAAGTTTACATACTTTCAGATTAATAATTAGTTGAATATTGTTCGAAAAATAACGATCATGTTCATAAATTAAAATAAACTTGAATATAGTATTTTGATTATTTAAATATGAACCAATAGCATTCAGAAATTAACTTGCTATTTTGTTAACAATATTGCTTGTTAATCCATTTAATTTAAATATTGACCATTATAAAATACGGTATAAATATTTGTCAAAATATAGTAAACATCAAATACCATTAACATCAAATTGAAACAAAAATAATGTTAATCAAATGACTGACAAGTTCATTCATCACTGTCTGTAAGGATTACAGTGCCTCTCCGTGTTTATGGTGTGTTGAGTGTGGCGAAAAAAGGAACTAACTAGACCGACAAGATCATACAATATAAAACTTCTTGTTCCATGTACTTACATAGAATCGCAATACAAAATGACCCTAAGATAAAAACTCATTGTATTACGTGGAAGGTCTATTGGTTGTTCATATCATATATTTGATATTTTCTCCAACATGCAGCGCCACACTAAAATTCATGGGATGGAGCTGGCACATTCTATACGGAATTGTTGCGATATTTGATCAAACTTCTGATTAAATAAATGGTGGGAATTGATTAAAAAGAACGATTGTAACAATTTAATAATTTTCGAATTAATTTCTCATGTATTTTACGTAAAATCCTTAATTTTGTAATAAATGGGAAAAGCGCCATCTGTTCTCAAGTTAGAATACTTTTAGGGCTAGCCTCCTAGGCTAACTTCAGGTTCGAATCCGGGAGCCAATGCTATTGATTCGTGGAGGGTAGTGTTGGAAAAATCTTGGCTGAGATTGTTGCCGTCCCTTTTTGTTCTCTTATGAGCGACAGTGACAGGAGTGAAATTCTATTGGTTAAGTCATGATTTTTGTAACTACGAATTGCTACCATTGGTTATTACTCGACGAATTATAAAAGTCTTGATTCATTAGCGATTTTCAAGTATTCCGTGGTAATCGTAATTTTGTCGGTTTACACAGACGCTTCCTTGGAAAAACATGTGGTTGGGACACTTTTGGGAAAGGCGCCGGGAGCGACGGTCGCAACTAGGAAGAGGCTTCTTGGTTCCAGGGAAGGCGACGGGTGCTGGTGGTGCCATGGCGTCTGCAGCTATTTATCTGGTCAGATCTTTCCTTATATTTCGTAGATACAGAATATAACAGTGCAATATAAAGTTTTGTAATCGCGTAACGTAAGAAAAAGTGTATGAGTATGAGTGTCGGTACTAAGCCGTGTCTGCCATATTGTTTCCTAGTCATTGTAACTACGTAAATGAAATTCACATTTTTCATAAGTTAGATTCTTGTAGTATGTTGGTTAAAATCTGTGATATTCTGGTTCTACATCATTGTCATGTGTTTTAGCTTTCTCCGAGTATATTTCTACATTCTACATTTTTATTTCGGATTGTGAGTTCTAGCTACGATAATTTTATGTGTACATTTTCAGGAATTTTCCATACGTTTTATTCTATTGTATCTGTGTGAAGCTGTGATTTAAGTGTACCTATTTTTAAGAAATTATATTTTGCTTGAACGAAAATAAAAGTACGGAACGGTAGGTAGTTATAACCACGACGTGTGGGTACGGAGCGGTAGGTAGTACGTTGTGCGCTTTGCCTCGTAGGTGCATTTGGTTACAGCCTTCGGTACTCATAGTGCGTGAGCTAGGTCGTAGGTTCGATTTCGTTTAAACTATTTACACTTTCTTCTGCGGGATAGTTTCTCGTTAGGTCACGGGACTGCGATATAGTTGTTGGTTATTTTGCAGAGTAGGATTGTTTCAGGATTTTGTGCGTCGGAGGGTACGTTTTGGTATGACGTTATTTCAATAGATTAGTGTAAATTTGTGTGTCTACCTAGCAGGAAGTACCTACCCATTAATATTTCACAGGTATGCCACGTTTAGGGAACGAAAAGTTGACCTACATTCAATCTGGTATGTAAAAATAAAAGTTCAGAGATTAATTTAAATAAATGTAGTCGCACTTATTCCTCCATAGCAAATTCGGTGGTGTAGTAGCACGACATGTCGATATCCAGAAATTATTTATCTTGTTGCGGAACTTTTGTACTACTTTTAAGCTAGTTCGAGTCAGACGTGAGAAGCGGTCACCCATCCATCAGCGGTCACTCATCTATTTTAAATCGTACAATTTTTATTAGTAAGAAATAATTTCAAAAATAGTTCGAATTTGTTGATACATTGTTCTTAGATTTACCTTGCAGATATTTGAGGCGTGGATTTAGATTATTGTTAATTTGTTAGTAGTATAGCCAGATTGTTTAGGATATTGATATCAGAATTAGGTGTACCTACCGGGAATTCGACGGATCTTCAATATAGGTGGACATTCCGGATATGCGATGGATCTTCAAGAATATTAGGTGTACCTACCGGGAATTCGAATCTTCAATAATATTAGGTGGACATTCCGGGAATTTGGCGGACCTTCGAGAATCTTGAAAGGATACTACTACTGATAGGAACGGATTTTATTATTTTAGATTATTTAGGTACTGCAGTTCCAGTTTGATTCCGAGACGTGGATGTGCCATCGACGTGGATGGACCAACCAAAAGGGTGACAAATACAGTTTTGAAAAGGTAATATCTACTTTTATTCAGTATTTTATGTTCATCTACATATTTTGCCTACAATTAAATATTATTCAAAATTCAGAAATGCAAAGTTTAATAATCTTTTGATACATCTTTTTATAGCTAATTCAGGAAATATTTAATTCCATTTTTTGAATATTTTCTCATCAGCAATTTTACTAATGACATTTAAGTAACAGTTATCTAACTAACATTTTTAACGGATTTACAATGAATGTCATATTTAGATTCAAGGCCATACTAAAATGCCAAGCAGTGGAAATTTTAAGCATTTAGAGAGTTATATTTCCGTAACTTTTATTCGTATAAAGTTTCTTATTGTTTTGATATTATTTAACCAAATGTTTATTACCAGCCTTTTACATTTTATATGGAGTTGCATAGAAAGTTTGCAATGTCAAAAGTAATAAATAAAGAAGTTACTTTTATGAAAGTGATGTTGGATTTGAGCTTACTAGGCCAAGCTAAGACAAAGCCTTAATAGCTTTCTCTAAATAAAGAATGGGAAACTATACAAGTACAGTTCGATTCACCATTTCTTATTACTTAGTTCAAAGAAACTAGGTTTGACAATTTTAAAATAAAAAAATTGTTGTTACTTTTTAGTAGAAGGTTGAAAATAAATATTTACCTGTAACTTAAAGTAATTTCTGCGAAAGTTTCAAATATGTTTTGCTTGCTGTAAATTCTCTTCATATTTCCATTTTATTTTATTTTGAAATAGATTCTTTCTGACTTTGTAATGGAAGATTAATGTTTTTTGTTTTCAAATATATAATTTTCATAGATTCACAATTCTAGTAAACAAGTAAATCTAGATGTCGTGAATTCATTTGTTCCATTAAACTCAGTAAATGTAAATTCAAAAGAAATCCTGATATTAAAATCACAGTAAAACTAAAGTTACCATATCATTAAATACAAAAATGAAATACATTATACTCAAATTAAATAATGAATTAATGTGAAAGGTTTTCATTTGGAATACCTAACCATACACTAGGTTCAGGAACAAACCTAGATTTTATGGATATACCCTCTTGTCCTTTTGTATACTTAGTAAAGTATGACTAGACTGACTGACAAAAATATTGCATTTTGACTTGAATTAAAGATACTTCCCCTCATATCAGGATTAAATATATTGGAGGAGCTCTGTCCAGAGTCTGGCTGACGAGGAGCACTGCACGGTGGCGGGAAAGGGCGGTGCCCCGGCTTTACCAAAAACACAAAAATGCTGTTGTAGTTTTATCTTGTTTGAACCAGCAAATTTCTTACAATATATTTGAATGCTAAGATTATTAGTCTTCCTCACCCTCTAAAATCTTTATTGTTGAACGTTTACTAAGTTTTAGGATTATTTTTATTCTATTCATCTTCATCATCACTTTCGTAAGTTTAGTATTTTCTATTCTAATATTAACCATTACAATCATTAGGCAAAGTAGGTTATACCATTCGAGTCATTAAAGTTCAGGGGTTACAACAGCGGTTCGCAACTTTAGGTCCTATTATACTACTAGACGTTCATTTGGCCAAATACTAATCTCAACTCATTAAATTGAAACCAATTCTGTTATTTTAAGTTCTTTCTTTTCCTCTATTTACAGTGTCTTCAGCCTTGTCCATGTCCAGCCTTCTGGGATTCGTGTCTGATGGATCCGTGCTCTATCTACGATTAGCGTCGCGTTTAAGTGTAGTTAATAATAATTTCCTTGAAGTGATTTTCTTGCAACTGAAGAATTTTAATTAAAGTTTTCGTATCTTAAATTTCATCTTTACATTTACAAAAAAATCGTCCTTTAAATTTTCAACATTTAACTTTTCTTAATTTCCTTTTACTTCTCTTTCCTTAATTAGGGTTAAAAAAAAATAGGGCTAGGTAGGGTAGGTAATGTTACACTAGCAGTGGGACACATAAAGGCTACATAAGATAAGACAAGTTAAGATTTATTTATTTATTGTACACAATATAGAACATAAAATACAAACATGAAAGAAACAATAGACACAACAGGCACTGCTTATCTCTATAAAGAAATTTCTTACAGCAGACCTACAGAAGTGAGATTTGATGTCGAGAATATTGTCAGCCCATCTCCTTGAATTTACTAAAACCTTCGGCTTCCTCTAATCTACTTGTATTGTATCGTATGCTTGGGATGAGAACAGCTGGTACGTTCTATTTCCTGATCTAGACTGGAGTTAAGAGCAAAACCCAATTATAATAAAAAAAAAATGTTTTTATTTCCCCAGCATGTTAGAATAAATTGGTATTAAAAGTATTATTTTATAAAAGCAACGTACGCGAAACGTGCTCTCAAAAAAGATGAAAACGAAAGTGTCAAGGCTAAGAGACTTAAGTAAAAGTTATTTTCAAACATATATAAATAATATTCACGTCAGTATTCCTTATGGGGTAGGCACAGCATCAACGGCTTACTAAAAACCATTTCCGTTATGTCTGATTTTTTTTTGAGTGTGATAAAGGATAAAAAAGACTGTACGAGTATATTGCTGTAAATAATGTCAGTGTACAAGACGCATGTGCATACTTTGTTGACATAAGTGGTAATTAGATGTCGCTGTATTAAATGAGTGTAAACTGGTAGTAAATTATAAATGGCGATGGTGAGATGCATTCTGTTTTGCATATAACATATGAATGATTTGGACATTTTTAGTCACCGAAACCCATCGAAACCCAGTCAAAAGTGGTTCAGGAAGAACAGTAATAAAGCGTAATATCAAGTGCAAAAGTATAGGCAGGAAGTGCTGGATCCCCCTGCGCTCAGGATCAGGGCCATGGTGCTATTCAGTCAGGTTGTGAGCCTTTCTCCGATCCCTCTACTGATGTTTACAAACACCTGAAAAAAAAACAGCACATTTTTATTACAGTGCAGCACGGAGGTACAAAACTGTTAAGTATTATTTTATAACAACTCAAAATTGAATGTAACAGAAAAAACGTGCTCTCAAAAAAGATGAAAACGAAAGTGCCAAGGCTACCGGGCCTCGAGTAAAAGTTGTTATTATATATGTGCGAGAAACCGTTAACATCATCGAAATATCGGGCGATGGCCTGGTTCGTCGATATTAGAATATACTGTGGGAAACTTCGAGAATGTTGTACTACCTATAAAGCAATTAAAGGAAAACTTAACCAAACCTTAGTAATGTGTCATTAGTTGTTATACGTGATAGAATAGTGCATGCCGTCATCACCTATAATTGGGATGGCAATTAGCATAAAATTTATTGTATGTATCCTTTATTGTATGTTGTGTTGCTTACTCTGTTGGTGATCAATAAATAAAAATAAAAATAAAAAAATTAAAAAAGTAATATTCACTTCTAGGAGTATACTCTTAATAATAAGTGTAGTAGTAGTAGTAATAGAAGTAATAATAATAGTTAGTGTTATATTATTAGGTACTACATCAATATTAAGTTAGACAAAGTTTTTCTTTGGGTGGATTGTCGAGTCGGCGGTCAAACAATCACATACAATACATACATAAAATCACGCCTACCCCGGCAGAGCAAAAACGACCTAAACTCCGCCCCGTCTGACAAGTTTCGAGGGCTAATACAGATGATGATTATGTATATTGCAATAGTGACGGGTTGTCAGCTCATCGCCTAAAGTGCAATACACTGAAACTCTCGATTCCCTTAGCTGATTTTTACAGCGTGCCCGGGACGAGATGCAGCTGGCACATTCTATGTTTTTCTATCACTCCCAGTCCAGTATGGAAGTTCAAAACAATTTGTGATTTATAATATTCCTTACTGGACTGAGAGCAATAGAATTGCAATTAATAAACACAGCTTTAAATAGGCTTCAGTAAATTTTTTATTGATTAAACACATCTTTTTCTGCCTAGTCACAAAATAGTGTTTAGAAAACAATACTTGAACGTGGATTATCTAGTCATTGCTTTCTATGGTTTTATAACACTATCGTTTTCTTAGGCTCGTATTTATAAATCGATCTCAAGATTGAGAGCAATATTAAGTATGGCTTTGACAGGTCGCTTTGTACTGAAATGACATTTCTGATACCAACTTAAACTCGCTGTCACTCTTGAGTGCTGATTATCAATACGGGCCTTACTATTCTCACTTTCGCAGCATCATCTTAATATCTATGTTATTTTATTTATTGTTATTTTGCAAACATAATCGTATATTGGTATAAATCCTAATTAAAATGTAGGTGCCCAAATTATTTAAAAAATCATGTTCATCATGTTCATTTCATTATTTGAAATTCGATAATTTCAACAATATTACAATATTAGATGAAATATTGTCGTTTACGCTCTGTCTTCCCCTTTATGGATAAAGGCGTCATTATAATGTATGATGTATGTATTACATATTTGATCACATAAACTAGACAAGACTTTGCTCTATCAATATTTAATGTAAGCAGACAGACTCTACACTGTTCCTTTCGCTGTAACCTCCTCCAACCTATCCATACACTACACATACAAAAATGTATGATGCAAGACCATCCATTCACTAATCATTCAGTGAGAGAACCGGAAATATAGTATGAGTAGCGATTCATTGCAATTTTTATAAGAGCTTTTTTTATGCTTAATGTAATTTAATTTGTTTTTATAATCATCTCACTTTTATATTCCAATTCGTCATGAATAAGTATATATTTTTATGTGGCAAAGTGTAAAGCTTTAATTATTAATTATGATCACTATCCAGTGGTATTTAATTGACCAAAAAGTTTACGATATTTATCAGATTTGACAATCTTAGCGATATTTATTTGACCACTTGGCAATAAAAAAATGAAGTAATATAAATTTTTACCAATACTTAGATAAATTAAATGTATGTTAATTAAACGTAAATTAATTGTAAAAAGCATGTTTACTTTCTTTCAACAAAGATTAGTTTATTGTTTAGAAAGATAGTGGAATAGGGCCGACATGCTCATGATTTTCTTTGCCAAGGTCCGGTGCTTTTGTTTTTAAAATAATTTCTCAAAACACGTTTTCACTGCTTAGAACTCACCAAAATTAAAATTTCTAAATAATAGTTACATTTTAAATAGTACCTATGTTTTAATGTGTTTCCTGCCATAAAGTTTGATTTCAATTCGTCCAGTCGTTGAAGAGGCAGTTTCTAAGTTACAAGCATCAATAAACTTTCGCATAATATTAGTTGGATAAACTCAAAATTATAATGTCAACTACTTGCATCTAAAAAACAAATATTCGATACTTTGATCATTATCGTATGGCGATCCTATAAATGCGACTCTAAAATTTAATGTCGGAGATGACAAGCCAATGTTATGCCTCCATGAAAAACTCACTGTGAAGTGATTTCGGCTGAAGGACTTGTTTCCACGCCAAGACTCTTTAAAAAAAAAAACTTCTGTTGTCAGCTGGGTGTAGTCCCTCGAATCCCCCGCTGAATCTTCTATTAGAGAAGTCCTCCATGATGTGCTGGATAGTCTGCGCTGATTCTCCATAAGTCTTCAGTCTCTAAATACATCACTTTCATGCCAAACAAAAATGTCTCTCATGTAATGTCTCATTCTATGAATGAATGTCATAGCCGAACAAATTGTGCGACACTAATGTTGAAAGTGAAATTGCACCTTTTTTAGACCGAAACTAAGTAAATAATGTCATTATCTTATTCTGGATTAGGTATGTTTTGATTAAAAAAAAAATGTTTTTTTTTAAGTTGACCCTTTAAAATAGTAAAATTAATATTTCATTCTAAAAACAAACACATTTCACTATGTTTTAGATTTCTCTGCCTTGTCTAGACAGATGAAGAAGCAATTTGATACGGCAAGTAATTTAGAAATAAGCATATAAATGAAGTTTTTATGGTTATTTTATCTACATTCAAAAGTGTTAACAGACTTAGGTATTATATTTTTTTTTTAATTATGGAGTAGGTAAAACGAGGTGTAACTAACCACTTTCAGTAACTGGCCTCTATAAAATATAGAATATTCTAGAGATTAGTAATGAAGTTTTTGCTAGTAAGTGAAGTGAGTTGATGGGTAATCAGGTGTTCCAGCCTGGATTGTCTTTACCATACTGGAGAAAATATCACTATGTGATAATCCAAATATTAACTTTGTACCCTTTTCATGGGAATCAAAACCAACGACCTCCGGATCAGGAGCTCAAGGTTCAGACCACTAGATGAAAGAGGCAGGTCATATTCATTCAACGCCTGCTACATTCTCAAAAGCAAATAGCATGCAGCATCAAGAGCATCATTCTCGCGCCGGAGAAAGGTGAAAGGCTTACACTCAAACGTATATCTGAACTTTAGCTATGCATTGCGAAATAGGCGTTTGAGTGTGGATTGACTTTCGCTAGATAATGCCTCTAGATGTCGCAACATTGCGCAGCGAAGAAAGTTGTCATGACCTCTAAAAACTTCTAGCAAAAGCTTATAGATGGCGCTCTCTATGCTCTGCGTAGTGAAGAAAGAAGAAAGTTCCCATGACCTCGCGGAAGTTCTTACAAATGCTGATAGATGACACACTTCTTTTGGTACTAAATTATGAAGCGCGTCATCTAACAGTTTTCATTAGAACTAACAGTCTTAGCTATTTTGATGTTCTGGTAGTTCTAGCATTTAATCTTAATAAAATAAAGAAAATATAGATACAAGTTCTTACTACTGAAACTACGTATTTTTATTTTTTTGAAAATTGATGTTCATATAGATTTCAAGCAATATAGATTAGGACTTAATAAAACTTTTTTAGTTACGGTTGTTATATAATGAACTATTATAATATTAATATATTTTAGATCAAATAATATTGTTTTGATTTCTGATCATAATTTACATTTTTTAAAGTGATTTTATCTCACTGGTTTGATATTTATGTTTCATTGAGTTGAAATTAAAAAAAAACAATGCTTAATTCATGGTAATTTAGGATTCGCTAGCATTTTGCCAGATGGAGCGGAAACGGTTGTTCCTTACTCCATCATACAAGCGAGATTATGTGATAATAGTGTGTTATTTCAGATAAATTGTACAAAATGTTTTAATAATAAAAGTAAACAAAAAATAAGATACTTAAATTAATCTCTGTAAATTTTAATTGCAAAAATATTAAGATCTGAATCTTGTGGTAACAAGTACTAAATAAAATTAAAAAAATATATTTTGGTTATAACAATTGAAAACTTGTAAATTTTATCAAAAAAGGGAAAAAAATAAAAAAAGTTTTTCACGAAATGCAGTTTGGTTTATTGTTTATAAATAATTATTTTAATTTTATTTTAATGTACCTACTTGGCAAGATTACAATAAATTACACAATCACACATACATTCTTACAATCATACAAATAAATACTTATAATGTAGAGACGTTATACACGATACTTAAAAAAAATCATAAAAAATAAACAAAAAAAATAACAAAACAAAAATAAAAGAGATAATAAATAAATAGTACCATAATAAAAATAATAAAACAAATAAAAACAATAAAATGAAATTAAATATTAGACTCATACTATAATACATAAAATACTGATACAAATATACAACTAAACAATAAATAACAGTCATACTATATACATGATAATAATTCTATCTCACAGAGACGATTACATTATAACAGTCAGTGCACAAATATATACATAAAACATTTTAAATATAATCATACTATACAGCGGGTACCTAATTCCTTTTCGATCAAATTGACAATCAAATTATTAAACCAAAATAATTCTGTAAAATGATCGAAAAGAAGAAAGCAAAACCATATTCAACATAAATAACTACTTAACTGAGAACACATTCACTCATAAATACTACTACTTACTAAAACAACTGATCGCCGGATCTAACAGTCGAGGCATATTTGGTTAAAAACATTTACTGGGCGTAGGCGGAGTAAGCTAAGTTGCTGCCCTCATTCCTAGAACGGGACCAGCCGCCTTCCCAACCACCGTGAGGAACGTGCTCTTCGTGATGAGGAACCCATCCGTGCTCCTCCTCATGGTGCTTCTTGTGGAGGAGGTGCTTGATAAGGGCGATGATCTTGGCGATGAAAGCCAGCTTGGCAAGGAAGGCGATCTTGGCAAGGGAGGCGGCGATGACCAACAGGGCAATGACGACTAAAGCGATGGCCTTGGCTTTTGCTAAGATGACAAGGGGCAGCAGCATTTTGATCTTCTTCTTCATTTCCTTCTTCTTGCCACGGCTCTCACCAACTGTGAAAAGTACATTGAATTAGTTATTTAAGTTTCTATTTGACAAAACTTTTTCTTTGCATTGCTGTTGTTTACAAGACTATAAATAAATATCAGGATTAAATAAATGGATATTGTTTGTCTCAAAGGACACGATAAGTCACAATTTAAAATGTCATACACGCAAATATAATATTTATATCAATTTGAAAAATCTTTCTAAGAGCTATTCAATACTTTTAACATTTAGTATCTGTATCATTATAGCATCAATCTTACCATTGTCAATAGCTCTGGAACCTTCAGTCTCGTCATCAGTAGCATCGAAGCTCACTTCCAGGTCACTGTTGTGGAGCAGATCAGTAGCACTCTCCCACAGTTTCTCGGTGACCTGACGCTTCCTGAGTTCGGGTTCGGTGGCCAGCTCCAGACTTTTGGCTTCCTTGGGACCATTGTTCAGGATTGTGAGGCCTTCAGTCAGTTTCAGCTGACGGACTGTTCTTAGCCTCTCGGTGGATTTCAGCGCTTGTTCCTATGGGTGAAACAAATTAATATATATAATCTGAAGCTGTTTACAAAATTTCAATTATTATTTTATCTATTTTGATGACATTATGTCGACTACAACACAGTTTTTATTTAAATCTTTTTGGGAGACAGTGGGAATGATTTTGCACAAAACATTTATGATTGCAATTTAAAAAGCTAATAGGTTACTGATGACTTTACACGAATTGCGTAGAAATCATGATAATTTTTTATTTTTTTTAGTATACAGTAGCTATAGTTAGTTTTTGTGATCTCAGCAATTAAAATTTCACTTTCAGTAGTTATATCTCCTATTGAGTCATTGCTTAAAACTCATTGAAGTAAATTTTAAGTCACGATTTCGCTTTTGGATGATAATTGTTTCATTTCACTGTTATTATATCACTTGTATCTTTGCCAACACTTCACGTACCTTCAAGCACAATCCAAGATCACCGTTCACGCAATGCACAATATTTCCAAGGAAAAGACGAAACACTGATTCTTCTTGAGGCACTGGGGTGGATGAGGCCAAAGCCAACACACTGAGAAGCACAAAGAACTTCATATTGTCTGTTTTGTTTTTGTTTTTGGAGCTGTGCTCTACCGAAACCAACTGGACTGTGATGATTGTTTCGAAGGTCAACAGTTTTTTATCCAAACTCCCCCCACTCAGTCATTTGCCTTAATTAGCATTTTTTGGTAATATATTCGATTCGGAACTACGATGGCACTATGCCGTAGAGTGACATACATATTATTGTAATTTTATTGATGTTGATTCCAACGAAAGACTTTTTCTTTCTTTGGTATGTTGATGGCGATGGTGCCAATAGAAAAGAACCAAGATTGGTGACAAAATAACACGGACATATTTTTATTTTTTAACTAAGTACATCAGATAACCTTCAATCATGAGTTTGGATACTGTGAATTTTTAGCCTGTATCATCATCAACATAGACATAGACATATTATTTATTCATCATCATCCTAGCCTTTTCCTATATTTCACGGTGTCGGCTACCTAATCTAGTCTGTATATGCCTTTGAAATTACAAGTTTGCAAGGCGGGTAGACTACGGTCAATGCGATTTGAGATTTATTGATGTGTCATAATCATAAAGCTCAAAATAAATGCAACCAATTTCAAAGCGCGTGCTGTAAGCGGGGCTTAGGCGGCGCGTCCGCGTGTCATATGAACGCTGCCTAAGGACGTGTTGGTTGATTGATACCTACTAATTTAAATTATGGTAGTTGGTATGCCTCAAAGTTGATGTGTTCATTTTGGCGGAGCACTGGTCTATGTCAATTTGAATTGAACCATTTTGGCGGAAAATGGAGAAGATTATTTTGATTATAGTTGGCGTATTACAAATAACGCTAATGATGGGCTTAATAAAATGATCCACAACATATATGGTTATGTACGTTTTTTTTACTATGGACATATTTTTGGGGTTAAAAATGATTAATGAACAATTTAAAACAAATAATTTATTCACACATAAATAAATAAAAATAAATTAAACTGAGGTACTCATATGGCAGCAAGTAGTATCAAACACGAAATAAATATGACTCACACATCACGCAAATAAATAACATACATACACATTTTGTACAATTGAAACATCCTAGATCTTAGTTCAAGTGACCAGAATACGCGAGAGACGCAGCGTTGCTGGCTTGGCGGCTCCATCCTTGGCTAGCTGGTTCGTAGTTGTAGCCTTGATGTTCCTCATGATGATGAGGAACACCGTAGCTGGTGCTTGGGGCTGAGTGGCCGAAAGAACCTCCCTTGGCAGCGAGGAGTTTCCTGATGAGGTTGATGGCATTCATGGCGAAGGCGATCTTGCCGAGGAAGACGGCCTTGACGGCGACGAAGGCGATGATTCCAAGGAAGAGAGGGATGAGAGCGGCAAGCTTCAGTTTCAGGAGGAGGAGGATGGGAAGGAGCTGCTTGATCTTCTTCTTCTTCTTGCCACGCGCTGGGGAACAGAAAGAGAAGGTAATTTTTAATTAATTGCTTCTAAGCTCAAAGTTTCATTTAATTAGGAAGTGCCTAGAACAAATTTAACTATCTTAGGCGTTTGTGACCCAAACTACAGAAGAATAGAAAGAGAAAAGGGAGGCATTTGCCCAGCCGTGGTATGATGTCAGCTAGATTTAATAAAAGACGGTGTTAAATTTTAAAAACTATAGATTTTGATGTGTGTTAACACAACACCCTTGATTGGACCATTGCATTGTGGTTCCGGTGAGTGACTGTAAAATCGCGCCATAAAAGCTATGTTTGACAATACCTCTTTTTAGCACGTTGTTGCTATTTGAATGGCCCTTTCGGCCATTGTCTGAGCACAGACTGTTTTATGTATGTAAATTTGTTTAGAAGAGAAAGCATCGCGGAAAATACGTGACACTAGTGCACCTCTAAGATTTAGAGATTTGTGGACTTTGTCACGTTATTTAATCTTGGCTTGGCTTTTGTTTGGTGAAATTTCTTGGTATGTTTGCTAAGTTAAGTAAACAAAACAGCATTGTTTTTAGATCTCTCGCGATCATTTTAGATTTCGTTCTTACTATAATTTGTTTTGAAGCTTACTAAAGTTATCTTAAAATTCATTAAATGTCAATTTTACAAAACATTTTTAGACTTTAACAATGTCATTGTATTAAAAAATACGATCAAGAGTAATATTAATTATTCACGCACTTTGACAGACAGACAGTTGCAATGACAAGTGATTTTAGATAAGCCATAATGGGAAGATAGCATTGTAATAAATGTTCTTTGACATGGGTCGCATTTTCGTCTATTGTCCAAGACCTATAAGAAAGTTGGGGTCAAATATTGACATTTGGAAATTTCTTTTTTAATAACCGCGTCTTACTCACACGGTAGTATTGGGTCATAAAAGTACAATACTTTTCTCTTCACACTGTCGTCATGTAATTTGATTATGAGGCAAATCCTAGGCATAACAGTGATCTCTCAATTGATAGGTAGGTTACCTATCTCTTAAATACGAATTTGGAAATTACTACAAACAGTGGACTTGTTGTAGCTTTATTGTGGCATAAATTGACAATGGACTTATTGTAGTTTCTTCTTCTTCTTAGCGTGTCAACTAAGATGTTTATAGTATTTGTGAGGACCAGTGTTACTACTATAATTACTGTTTTTGTGGCAGATATACTACGCTGTCTACTCCGTAAGGAAAAAAAAGTGACTAACCTTCCTCATCCAGACCCCTGGATTCATTGTCGGGCTCAGAAAGACGCAACTGCAGTACGTGGTTTTCTAAGAAGTCCCCAACGTTTTCGGCGATCCTCTCTTCAAGCTGGGCTTCCCTGGCTTTGGGTTCCTCAGCCAAGGGCTCGTAGCTTCGGGCAGACCTAGCTGATCCAGTGTTGATCAGGGTCATACCCTCGAAGATGTCCAGACTCTTCGCAACTGCCAAGCGTTCGGTGAATTTAAGTGCCTTTTCCTGCGAAAGAAAATAGTTGTATTAATCACTGTGTTTTTGTAATTTTTTGATCTCACCATTTTTATAATGAACTATTTTATGAATCTTTGACTTTTAATCTGATTTTGAGCTTTACATTTTTAACATTAATTGGTGTTCAAAATTATAAAACCGATGTCACTAAAAAACTGATTGTTGTGCTGTAGGTATTATTTTTTTAACACAGTCTTTGTCGTTGCTAAGTCATTTGCTTTGAAACCGAAAGATCTCTTTTAGACGTAATGAACCGCAGCCAATTTCAATTTCACTTCAATTGCTAAACAATGGACTAAAGCTTCTCCCGACGCTTTCCTTTTCATTGCAGTATTTTCCACACATCACTTTACACTTATTAACACTGTTTCACTATTGTTCACCTTAAGACATAATGATGTATCGTTCTCTATGCACTCCGATACGACACCAACGAGATTCTCCGCAACTCCACTCTCCTGCACCGGACTGCATGTAGCCGAAGCTAAGATGGCCAAAACCACTATATTTTTCCACATTTTCGCAAATGTATTCACAATGGAAGTGGTTGTTCTTCGCCGAAGCTTGGCAAGTTATGATATCTTCCCAAAAAAACTCATGGATTTTATCCTTTGACCCCCCACTACGCTTTTGTCAAAGTGATGTAAATGCGTATGTGTTGTTTGACGTCGACGTCCGCTAACTGATAGGCCGTACAGTTCAGACGTATGGCGTAGGGATAAGTAGAAAAATAAATATTTGGCCTTAGAAAGCGAAGTAAAGTTTGCATTAACGAGAACCCAATACTCGCTTATGGCATTTGTGATGCTAGTGCAAATGAAACGAAAGAAAAAGTGTGATTGTTTGATTTTTCTTACGAGGCGAAGTGAAATCTAACATAACTCCATTAGAGTTCGAGAGATCGAAATCTTTGACTTTTGAAGAAAAAAATTCAAAATATTAGTAACGAAATTCTTTGTCTATTATTGCATGATGACATCCTATCTAATATTAAAAGTATCTATTTTCCGATTTTTATTTTCGAGGCCAAGATCGCATATGGTTAAGAACCGGTAGAGCATCAGGTGACCCTAAAAATGACTTTCTGTCGCACAACCGTATACTTTTCCCAATTTCATTGACCTCCGCTTTTTCCATAGTATCAAGAAAAGGTATTTGGGTAATCTTTTGATTAATATTAAGATGCTTTTAAGTTACTTTCGTTTTCAAAATAATATAGGTTTTTAAGGCATTTATTACAATTATGTCTATTTAACTTCTATAATATAGGTGTTTTATAAAATTACAATTAATTGATATTTTTAATTTTGAATTGGCAGGTACCTACACCTAACCTACAAGTTTGTTTATGGAATAAATAACATACATGCATTAAACCTCATACATCCATACGGGGTGGGCAGGCCGTCAACGGCTTATTAAAATTCGACTTTGCAAGGACTGAAAAAAAAAGTGCTTTACAGCTGCAGTTTTGAGTCAACCTGTAGTCAAAATTTTGAATTATGTTCACCGAATAAGTGTGCAGTATGTATTTTATTTTTCCATATTTTATGTCAACGGTAGAAGTTATTATTCAAATATTTCTTAATAAATAAGTTTTATACAAGAAATATGAACATAGCAGCAGTTTATCAAAACTTGTCAAAACTGTCATTGATTTAGAGTTAGTATAAAAAATTACACCAAATCCAAACTACCTGTCAAAAGCTTCTACTTAAATTTATTTTCGTAATAAGGATTTTAAGAGAGTACCTAATTTTTTTTCTACGATAGTGAAAAAAAGGAATCCTGTGACTTTATTTTTATTGTTTGTGCAGTAGTCAAACACACTTAAAATTTCTGCTATATTTCAACGGTCAATGTACCTATTACAACGTTTGAACGGTATTTATAGGATTACAATACCTACACAAATAAGTAAACATAACCTCCTAAAATTAAAATAAAATTCAAAGAATAACACTTCATAAAATGGATTTGTTCATCATTCTACAGATTAAAAAAAAACTCCGTTGATCCAATTCACGACGACCTACAAAATCCACATGATAAAAAACAATAAAGCACATATTAAATAATTCAAGTTTAAGTGTACTATTATTGTTACAGTGTCATCGTTGATGTAATTCCGTTACTGCACTTCTTGTAAGAAACTTTCACTGCACGTGAGTCGATTTTTTTAACCGACTACGCCACCAAAATGAGGGTTACCACTCTGTACACCTACAACACAGATTTTTATTCTATAATCTCAATTTTTCACCTTTTTGTACGCATTTCTTATTTTATTTTTATTTATCATAATATTTTTATTATTTTCATGTATTATTTATTAGTCTGTTTCAAACTATAGAAAAAGTGTTAAGTTTGTGATATTATTGTTTTTTTATGTGAAATTATTTTATGGTTATTCCTGCTTCTCGATCTTTTCAATCGGATTTTACCCGATCTCCCACCCAAATTATTCATTATTATAATAAATTCTCAAACTTTATAAATTACTTATTTTATAAATTTAACAGAAAAATATAAAATTTACATACGAGGCATTTTTTTATATCTTAATTAAATGGCTGAATATTTTCGCAGTCGGTTTCATTCGTATTTGGCTTTCTTCGATCGGCAGGAGCCGGTTTGGCAAACAGGTCAGGTGCTTTTTGAGAATCTGCCGCCGAAGATATTAAATGTGTGCCCTTTTTAAGGTCATTTAGGGTTCCTTAACATAATGGTCGTATTAAAGTATAAGCATTTGATTTAAAAATAAAAAAAATACGCATTGAGTTTGTTTTTATGTTGTACGTGATTTTTAATGATTTGTAGTCCGTGGATAGGTTTACTATTTACGTATCTGCGAATATTAAGTTCCTATCCGATATTTAAATTTTATTTCGTGTTTTAGTCATTTCTGATAACACGAAAACCAGGAATCGTCGGGCCTCTCTAACGTTTCGTAGGTCCATTAAAAAAAAGAAATAATCTAAACTGAACCTTAAATTATAAACCAGCTCACGCTTAACCCATCTTACGCGGAAGCTGCGCGGTCAATTTTATCATTCATTGCCGCACTCTTAATAGCATCAGTAACTTTGCGAAAGTGAAACTTCAATGAATTCCATTTTCTCCCAGTTGATGACTATCTGTGTGACCATCTTCAAGATCCTCCCAAACACGCTACTCCTGTCAAACCATGATTACTTCAATTTTTTTTTAAAACAAAGGTCGCCTCAAAGAAATTGATACCTTAGCAATAAGGCCATCTATTTTGTAATTGTCTCTATTTTGTAACACGGACGTAATAACTTTGGAAAAATTGGTCGCGTTGGCGACATGTTTGAATAGTCTAATTTGTCTTCAATGTTGTCATCTGGTTGTGTTGTATGATTTACTTGTATTTTTATGTATAATGATACGCACAATCCCCAAATTCACTCATTGGCCGAAATAAAGGGACATTCCGCGGATTGTGCATTGCAAAACGAGCAATCCGCAAAATGTCCCTTTATTTCGGCAAATGAGTGAATTTGGGGATTGTGCGTAACATAATTATATATTTTTTATCAACTCATCTAAATTTTCTGATCGCATCATTTTGCTTTTTAAATTGATCAGGTTATTTTCATAGACTCTGGTATAAGATCTCCCTCTAGAGGTCTGCTCTGAACAACCCTTAACAGGCTTGCCAGCACTGATCTTGCATAGCTTTGCAAGGAACGGATTTTGGGACCTCTAATAAAGGACTCCGGTAACAAATAACTTGCCGAGTTCTGCAGATTTATTTCAATGCCAGTATAAATTTTAGTATTTTAGGTGAGTTTGCACCATCATTGTTGATTTTGTGTCGTTTGCTCTAGACTAGACTCAAGATCTACAGAATTTTCTAAAACATCATCAGAAGCCACCAATTGGTAAAAATGCTTCACTATGGCCACACCGATGATCATTGTGATTTAGGGGAGTGGGATTAAATGCCTCAAATAGATGTCAGGAGGTCGCTGATGATGATTTTCTGGAAACCTGTCTTTTGCTGGGTTAAGTAAATGTGTACTTAAATATTATTCGTCTTACCGTCGCGTATTTACGTTCTGTACAAGGCCAGAACGCCGCCATAGGGAACTGCTCGCGTATATTTTGTAACGGGGTTTTTATATTTGCGATTACGAAGTATACACAGATTTTAGCGTACTGCTCGTGTATAGTTTGTAATTGAAACGCGCGCGACCTAGTTCCGAAATATACAACGCCACAACACCTTTTGGGCTTATAGAGTTTTTATTGGACACCTTTATATAGGACGGTAAGACTGGGTGTGAGGGACATCAATTACCGCATGTAAGGGACAGTAATACTGGGTGCAAGGGACGGTCATATAAAACTAAGTGTAGTAGTGGATAGTAATGCTGGCTATATGGGACAGTATGAAACATTATGTTTTGCGGGCAGGCAAAAAATGATGGACTAGAATCATTTAAAAACATAGAATGTACCAGCTGCTTCTCTTCCAAGGCAGACAATAAATTTGACTCAAATTTCTTGGAACTACTTATGATCATATTTATTGGAACTATGGTCATATTTCTTGGAGCTATGATAATATTTCTTGGAGCTATGATAATGTTTCTTGGAACTATGAATCTTAGTTCTGGGAAATAAAACTATAGCGAAGCTGCAGCTGGTACATTCTATGATTTTAAAATGCTTGCTGGACTAATCCAGCATGGCATGGCAAACTTGTACTCGAACCAAACTTGCCATCGTACCCAACTCGCACTCGTGCCAAACTCGCACTTAAACTCGCACTCATGCAAAACTCGCACTAAAACTCGCATACGTGCCAAAATCGCACTAAAACTCACACTCGTGCCAAACTCGCACTAGTGCCAAACTCGCACTAGTGCTAAACTCGCACTAGTGTCAAACTCGCACTAGTGCCAAACTCGCACTTGAGATGAACTCGCACTACACCTTGTCCCCACCTTGACCCCACCTTGCCCACACCTTGGCCAAATTTGCCGAACCCGCCAAATATGCCAAACATGCCAAACCCGCCAAATCTGTCAAACCCGCGAACTTTTAGCAGAGACACATCGACTGAAAAGTAATTGAGTAATTAGACTACCCATTACAAGTAATGCAATTAATTTTGGGACTACATGTAATGCCATTATAAATAATTGTAATGTGATTAACGATTAATGCCCAACACTGCCTCTAAGCGTACTGGCAATGTATATTATGAAAGAAGCAATTAACTTATGTCACTACGAACTATACACGAGAATTGGCGTACTACTGTTGTATACTTTGGAATGCCTAAGTAAAAAAGTGAATTCCAATCTATACGTGAGTAGTTACACCCCCTGGCGTTCTGGCCTTGTACAGAACGTAAATACGCCTTACCGTCTGCTTTCTCCCCAGCGTATTTTAGTTCATCATTCTTTTAAGAAGACAAATGGTTTTTATTACGTAAATTAAAAGTAAATGATTAGCAAAATTTGCTGCGTTTAAGATTTTCACTAGTTTATTGCTAAAATTCGCTTACTCATACGATGCAATAATTGGTTTCCGAAATTCTTTTTTGATTTCTGAAAACGAAACTACATAGACTATAATTTAATAAACAACATCTGAATCTGTATTTTTTTAGCGGTAACAATTAATTTCACCTTTATTGAAATATACTCTCTGCATTGTCCACCTTTTAGATGAAAGACGTAGGAGAGTAGGAATGGTGTTCTTTTCAGGTCGAGTTTTTTCTTGGTCTTGAGAGTTGTATCAGCAGAGCTCAAGTTTTGAGAAAAATCAGTCCTTTGCATTCTGGTATAAAGCAAAGTCATCAGCTTAACGATGCATTTGACTTAAGGGCCTTTTGGAGTGTGCTGTGTCATTAATGTCAAGTATCAGAGTCAGTATCAAAGTAGTTGTTATGTTATCACAACCGTTACACTAGTACTTAACCCCAAATTGCTTGTCAGCTATTAGCATGGTAGTAAGTATCTCTTCTTGAGGTCTCAAGTCTTACCTATGCTGTTGTAACAGAGAACTTTATACGGAAAACGGGTACCAGTAGTGTTTCCTGTAAATTTGTTTGACTAAACGATACGTATTAGGTAAGTGGTGGTAAGATCATTTTGAAAATTGACAGGTGCCAGCCGGGTTACCTTAAAATCATGAGTGGCAGCTAAGAACAGCATTGAATTCCTCTTATTTTACAGTTTTTCCGGGACCCTTGAAAAGAAGCACCTGGAACATTCTAGGATTCCTTCAGTATCGCAATCATTATCATTTTCACATAGTCTGAGTATACATACATACGTACATAAAACACGCCTTTATCCCTAATGTCTGACTAATAATGACCTGAAATTGAAGAATGCTACCTGCTAAGGTCTTGCTAATATTGGTGTAGGTAAATTTTAAGCTGTGGCAGTTGCTGGAAGCATGCTTTAAGTTTCACGCAGTCATTATCACAATATCTGTATTTAGATCGTATAACATTACATACATAACGTCACAAGTATTGGAACTATTTGGAAGAAAGTGCCTTGCCTTACGTTCGACCTTGAGTAGCGGGATTCTGATCGGGCGCACACTGGGTGGTTTTGTTGAATTATTTAAAAATACAAATTTTATAAAATTAATGGGATATCAAAATGGAACTGTGTTAATTGTTATTATCTTGATTAGACATGATCAACACGTGTATATTAGTTGGTGATATTAAGAATGAAATTATAAGCATTCTTTAAATAATATACTTATATCTAAAACTAGATTCGTACTTAAGAGATTAAAAGTTTAAACATGGATTACAATAATTTGATACATGTAAATTTTATGTAATTTTTTTTCCTGCCTTTATCCAATTTATTTGGGGTCAGCGCAGCACGATTTTGTGTTGTTTAAAATTAGTAACCGTTACTAATAGTTAAACGAAAATAAGTCTTATTATTTAACAAATATAACAGCACTGGAAAAACAACCCAGTGTGTTCAAGCCTCACATGGGTGCGGTTAAGACCATACGGAACTTTCGCGACAGTAAGCACATACCAGCACCGCACCTTGCGGCCTACGGAAGAATTACTTAGGCACGCGTGGGGTGGGTCAAATAGGTCACTATTTCCAACAAGACACAAAGACGAAGAAACAAAAGAAAAGAAAAATATAATTGGTATGGTACTCTTAACTCCAATGGTGATTAAGACAACAGTCGATGATATAAACTTACGAAAAACTCACTGACGTAACGGCGATCTGTTTGACGCCCGACATAAGTGGACCCTATGACTTAATTTGGGATAATTTTGCCGGAATCATCCACAGATATACCTCTTTTGGGGTGGACCATACAACCATACTCTCTTGTATGGGTAAATTTGCAGCCACTGTCCAAACAGATACATCCAATACCATCAGCTGGCCTCTAAATAAAACTTTGAACGAGTCTCGGCAAAAGAATTTGTGATAGTAAACAACATTTTATTAATTAAAAAAAAAATATATATAAGAAGGATAATTTGCAAGAAAAAATCTCTGACATGCTCTCTGGCGTTTCGTCCCAGCGAATCACCTTTGAACGGACCTAAAGACCTAACATCGAGTGAACAAGTCATCGACATAAAAGCAGATAAGCCGCATTCCTTGCCTGTAGGTCAAAAGGAATGATTACTTACCTCGTCGGTACATTTGTCGGCCTCCTGTGGTGAGAAATTACCGTGTTTCATTCAGAGTTTCTGAAATTATCGTAAATATGGTTAATTCTGAGCGGACTCATGTCTGATGAGAACGGATGAGGGTATTTGCGTTTTTAGGTCAAGCTGTTTTTGTGTCGTGGTGGTTGTTTTTTAGTATTTGAATCTTGGGTGGTATGATTATCAGACCGGCACTTTGTGTTACCACCCCATCAGAATATTAAGGGCATGGCAAATAGGAAGCAGTGCGGCGCCGTTGCGTCGCTGGTGCGTCGTTTTTGTATAGAAATTTCCCTCCCTTAAAACCGTCCTTTAAAAGAATTTAGCACAAAGGACATGTCCCGCGCCAATAATACAGATCTCCGTTTTAGTGATCACAACATTAGGAAACTCTATTGTCTTAGGCTCGTATTTATAAAGCGATCTCAAGATTAAGAGCAATATTGAGTGCGGATTTGACAGGTAATTTTGTACTGGAATGACATTTCTGATACGAACTCAAACTTAAAAATTTTGAAGTTCGTAGAAGTAAAAACTACGGTTACACCCGTGTTAGTTAGCACTTTAAATGATGTAACCACTAACCAGTCATTTAGATACCAGATCGTAACAGTTTATAAGTAGGTGCCTAATATTCGATTCACAGACTTTTCTTATAAATATACTCGTTACTTCTAGGGTTGTCATATGTCTAAGTTAACTGTCTCCGTGGTCTAGTGGTCTGAGCCATGGGTTGGAGGTCCGGAGGTCCTTGGTTCGATTCCAAGGGGGGAATAACAAAGTTGATATTTGTAAATTTATTACTTTGTGAGATTTTCCCCAGTTTGGTTAGGACATTGCAGACTGAATCACCTGATAGTCCGAAAAGATAAAAGATTCCGTGATTCGGAGGGCACGTTAAGCCGTCGGTCCCGGTCGCTGTCTTTGATAGTGGTCCTTACACAAACTATGTCATAGGCCTATTATCTGTATTATTCCACCAGAGTTCATCGGGTCGATTCAAAAAGGAAAATTTCACTCTTGCCCGAGTTTTGTAGTTTTTTTCCGAGTTCGGTAATTTAGGTAGGTGCTGGTAGCCCTAGAATCGCACCTTATGTGTTAATAGCTGTTAGGATTTCTATTCCACCTGAACAGATCCGTGTTGGGCTTTCAACTCAAACATAGTATTTCTCGTACCTATTCTGTTTCGTAAGAACGTACTAGATGTTACGTACATACAGCGAGATTTTTCATTCACCGAAGAAATTGTATGGGCTTGTTGAGACCATAAAACTGAACCACTATAAAACATACCTAGGTAGAATTATGAAAAAATGGTATGCAAAAGATCAGCGAGTAATCTTGTATGTGAGCATCATCAAGTTGTTTAGTTTTATGGTCTAAACAATTCTTTAAATATTTTTTTCGTGAAAAATATCGCTGTTCCACGTCAAGAGCCTAAACATAAATTATGTATTATATTTTTTGTCGCTCATCAACTTAACAGGATTCCTTTTTTAGAAGTTACACATAATCATCGTTAAAATTGCTGATTCAGTATGCGCATCGGAAGGTTATGGTCTGCCTTTCAGGGTGAAGGTTCGTCAAGTAGATACAGTTGGAGATATTGGGAAAAACAGTGGTCCTTTTGCTAGTCCAAAAGACGATATTCTGAATAAGATTTTCTTGGAGTACTATGGTACATTTAAATCCGCATCCGTCAGTAAGGCCAGTGAGAGTTGGCAGACTAAAAGCATCAACACCACATGCATGTACTTAGAAAAAGCTAGAAACAAGTAGTAGCAACAAGGAAATTCTATGACGAGGAAATCTACAAGCGTCTTTTTGCATTTTTTTTTTAAAGTATCTTCTCTTTCCGTTTTTAGACATCCGAAAAACCCTTAAAAGTTAAATACTAGAAGTGTAGAGATCAAGTCCGCAAAATACTAGTTTTAGACGACAAAAAATTAGTGACTTTACAATAGACGGAAAATTATACGATACATTGAACACTTTCTTTGTTAAAAATTACATAATGATAATTATAAGTGGTATAATGATGAAATTTCGGTTATCAGTGAGGAGAACTCAAAAAATGTATTTCCAATTTCCAATTAAATCAATCATTATCAATCCACAAGTTCCAGATCTTTCTAGTTGCTGATTACCATTTTCATCAAACATAGGATCGTATTTATAAAACGCTCTCAAGATTAAGAGCGATATTAAGTGCGGATTTGACAGGTCGTTTTGTACTGAAATGACATTTCTGATACGAACTCAAACTCGCTGTCACTCTTGAGAGCTGATTATAAATACGGGCCATAGTAACAACGTTTATTTCTGCAGGGGCCGCACCGACATTGTAGTTTCTATTGACAATATCTAACAATAGAACAGTCGAGAGAAAAGCCGGTATTTTGTGAACATCTGCTTCATAACGCCTATCTTCAGTACTGCACTTTCGACTTCACTTCCACACATCCATTGCTGGTGAACACATATTACACATCCAGGCAATGTCAAATAAAAACGGTAATGGATGTCAAAAAACATTGAAATCGCAAGTAAGATACACCAACGTGGACAGTATTTTTGGGTGGGTCAAGTATTGTATTTATTGCAGTGTCATCTAGGCGTTATGAATTGTTGTTATAAACTATCATGTCATTGAAACTCATTTCACTTGCTTCTTTTTACGCCTCATTGGGATAGGCGCAGTAAGATTGTAATTTATGTGCCTATTTCTTTGACTCTACTTTGTTAATTGTAATTTATTATAATTTTGTGTAATCTGACGAAAAATAAAAAAATAGTCCCAATTTTTAATTGTTTAATATTTTTGGGCCTTGATACTAATATAATTTATTGTACCTACCTATTTGTAATTGATCATAATTTTAATAAAAAGAATTTTAACAAAATATGATGAAGGAAAACAAACGACAATCACAATTTATTATTTCAGTTATCTAAGTACTAGTACTAACTTTTAAAATGTTCAAATTAATAGGAACTTTTTAATAATAGATAATGTAGGTAATTTTTCTTTTTTTGGCTAGATGAATATGTCACTAATTAGCAATATACAGATCAATCTGGAATAACCCTCAAAACTTGTCAGACGTGGTGGAACGACATTTAATTTTGTTAAGGTCGTTTACACTCTGCCTACCCCATTAGGGATTAAGACGTGATTATATGGTATGTATGTATGAAAAGAGGTTAATAAGATACTTACCCAACAAACAATTTAGTTATATAAAGAGACTGTTATGCGGCTGTTTGCCTTATAAAGGTCATATTATGGTGTCTATTTCCTACTTTGATCATATTATGGTGGATTATACGTCTGTTCAGTCATATAAGTATGTGGTCGTATAAAATGGTCGTATAAACGTTTATTCCGCTATTTTATACGACAGTCGTATAAAAGTTTCCACAATCACTTCTATACGACCACCTTATACAACTTTTTGCCGAGTATGAGTCCTAAAGTTGGATAGTGGTCGTATAATTACCTTTTATACGAGCTTTAATTATATAGCAGTCGTCAAGTCGACGATTTCATACTAATCATATAAGAGTTGTGCGCACGACGATTACACGTCTTAAGTTTTGACTATGACCAATATACGGCTAATTGACCTATTATGGTAATATCGAGAACTTTTATACGTCTCCCACCATTTTGTTTCATGACGCATGCCCTGACATTAAATAATGGCGGCTAACCTCCAGCTGATTGTTTATTGTTATTGTTTTTTTATCATTTATTTCACAATTTCTCTACATTTGTGCTACTACAAAATAATATAGTTATCGTACATTTGGCATATTTAAAGCAACAAGTCGTATCAAGTAAATATTTGATATTATAGTACATATTGAATATGAATAAAATCATTATAAACTGAGGATTTGGAAAAGCGCATCAATAATTTATCATATATTATCCAATTTCCATCGATAAACAGAGCTTCCCACAACAACTCAACATTCATAATCACTTTTAACGCAGGAATAAGTATCACATTTTCATACACTGCTGTTTTAAAAATGGCGACAAATTTCTTTAGGATCACTGAGAACAACGTTATCAATTTGATTCGTCGACTTCTTTAGCGTAGAAAACATAACCTATAAATCTATGAGATGAAATATTTTATATAACTCTTAAACGGTTGTAATACTACAATACGCCGTATAAAAGTTGAAACCAAGACTATTACTCGACGAAAAGTCGAATAGAAGTTCCAGGAGGGACCACAATACAACCAATAGTCAAACTCACGACTGTTATATAACCGTAACCCGACTTAGATCCGTATAAAATGGGCCCTTTTCGCGTCGAGTAAACGTCGTCATAACGTTTATACGGCTCACCTTATGCGGCCTAAGGTTGAGACCGCGACGTAGTCTCGACCAAAAATTGTTTGTTGGGTACTTACCTGTAAGAAAAAATAAAAATGCAACATTATGTTCATTTGAATAATTTAATAATTTAACATTTAACATGGGCCGTCGTAGTAATCCGTTTGTATTTACATCGTTCGCTTATTAAATAAATTCGCTGGTTAATGAAATAAATTCAATAGTCACTCACTCTTATCTCACCTCAAATAATATAAAAAATATATAAAAATAATACAAAAAAAAACTCAATGTCTTTGGAACTAAAACTTAAAAATAAATGTGGTAAAATATATAGGTAACTAATACTTAGGCACATAATCAATTAAATACGTATACATTATTACATACACATACATAAAATACATAGCAATACTAAAATATTAAGACTAAATCAAGTCAGTCGTCAAAAACTTAAAAATACAACTAAAATACTGGTAAAATAAAATACTGTTACAGTAAATATATAAAATACATCACACAATCACTCATACACACGAGAAAATATAAAATTATAATGATATTGAAGAAAATGGTAATAACGGTGGTTATAAAATAATTATGTGTATTGATATATAAATTTGATAAAATATATGATGATAGGAAAATAAAAAAGAACGACTAAAGCTAAACCTTGGCATAATCAGGTAAAATTATAAAAATATACACTGACCTTTGACTGGGTATAATAAATTATACTTAACTATATTGTCATTTGCACTAGATGGCAACTAGAATAAGAGAGTATTACATTTCATACAAAGAATCGATTCGTTTCGGTACATATACACTGCATTCTCAAACTCTATCTCAGTTGGCTAGAATAAACTCAAAATTACTATCATGGTAGGTAATAAATTAAATAAATAATAATTTATCTAAATCTACGCCTGCTTAATATGAGCTCCGTAAGCCAAGTTCTGGGCGTCTTGTGACCTTCCCCAGCCACTAGAGCTTTCCCAGCCTGAGCTGCTGGAACTAGGAGATTCAGACCATCCTCCACCACCACCTCCTTTCTTGGAGTCAAGGAGTTTCTTGAGGGCGCCGAAGGCGGCAGCGATGAAAGCGATCTTTCCGAGAAGGTAAGCCTTGAAGACGGCGAAGGCGATGATACCAAGGAAGAGGGGAACGAGGGCGGCAAGCTTCAACTTGATGAGGGCAAGGATGGGCAGGAGTTTCTTCAGCTTCTTCTTCTTCTTGCCACGACCTGGAAAGAGAAATCACGTTTAAATCTCAAAGATAGTAAACTTTGCATTAAAATAGCGGTGCCCTTTGAAAGAATGGTAGTTAATGAGTCAATACATCACTTTGACAGAGCCTCATAAAAATCAATGAGTGTCCGAGAAAGCAGAAGTGATAGATTCGGCACATTGCGCCTCCGGTCATTTATATGACATGACCTTTGACTTACGGCGTGACTAACAATCATGTGATGTATCTCCAATTCTATTATTCAAAATTGTAAAGATAGAAAACAATTATGAGAAGATTGACAGAGACATCGATAACCTTTCCTAAAAACCTACTTGCGATCTTTCTCTAAATATACTTAAGAAAACTGTAAATAACAAAGCAATACTTGCACCGGATGCTATTTAAGCTAGTTAATAAAGACACCTGGTTCATAAGGAATTGCCTGAAAGAAGAGGTCTTCTCAACTGGTCAAACTATGTAAATGATTTACCATGAGAATGAAGACATGCAAACAAGTTTATTAACACGGTATGACATTGTAAATGCATGAGAAACTTTGAAGAAACACTTCAAAGCGTTTATTTCTATGGCTTGTACGGATAAATTTAACATACTAACGAACTATTGACCTAACATCCAAATTTAAGATGAAGTTATACATGAAAATTTCCAGTTTATAAAAAAAAATATAGCAAAAATCTGCAAAATGCCCAATATTCCCAGAATTAAAATGATGATATCAACATTGATATAACTATCTTCATCATCATTTATAATGCTCTTATCATCACTGTTTACAATTTTTGGTTAAAATCACCAATATTTGTGAAAAATTAAAATTGTTCCTTTTTATTTGACACAAATTTTCTAACACGCTTAATTCGGAAACTCATGAAAGAGCTGTAAAAATATAAATTAAATTTTATGCGTAAATAAATTTTTATACGACCATAAACCCAGTTACGATGTGTCTTTAACGATGACAACGATACAAAAAAAAAACATTATAAAACATTGTAACAAAGATTAGTAATAATAAATTGGCTATCACACTCGGAAATTATCAATTTGTGTTGTAATTTTTGTCACATTTGTCATTAATTCTGATTGTAAAAATCACGCGCAAGTAAGTTTAATTTTCTATTTTCTTACCTTCTTCTTCTACTGAGTTGTCTTCAGTGAAAGACTTGGGCATCCTCAGTTGCATCACATGGTTGTCTAGGAAGTCTACAACATTGTCGAGAATCCTGTCTTCCACCATCGCTTCCCTGGCTTTGGGGTCTTCAGGAAGAGGCTCGTAGCTGCGAGCTGATCGTGGGCTTCCGGTTCCAGCGAAGGTGATTCCATCAATGATGTTAAGTTCCTTTGAGCTTGCTAGGTTTTCAGTGTATTTCATTGCCTTTTCCTGTGGGAATAAAAAATAAATTGTATTTCTAGTATCAAATTTTTATCTACATCAAGGAATTTCTAATCTGGTATAACTTTTTTAAAGTTTAGTCTATTTCGTGACTCTGCCTTATCTTAAATCTTTCTGTTAAAGGTAATGCATCAAGATAAGGAAATTCCCAGACATTCCTTGTAGATGAATTAAGTTTTTATTTTTCTATGTTTTATGGTGTTTACTGCTAAATAATGAATAAATCATGTAATATTGAGCACCAATGAATCTAAAGACATGTTTCAACAACTTGAAAATGCATTTGTAGAACTTGGTAAAGAGTATTAGTTAATTTATCTTTTTTCAAAACTTAATTACACCGTCTTGCAATCGGTCTGGAAATTTCAACGATATTAAAAACATTTGGATAATAAGTTTTGCACATATTCAGCACAGTAGCGCAATTTTTTATTTGACGATTGTGGGTCCAAAACTTTACGCAACTGAAATCTTTCTTATGAATTTCACTTCCTGTTCAAATTGGAATGTTGGTTAAACGTCTTGTTACTAATTTACCGCAAAAACTAGATAAAATTCAGCCAATAACCCAAAAAAAAAAAATACGTGATGCGATATAAAATCCCTAAAACCACCCCATTTTTAACACAACCCTAAATTCACACAGAGCACTATCACAAAAAATCCTTGTTGGTCACTTCACTTCACACACCTTTAAACACAGCATGGTGTCTGCCTCCAGGCAATCCCTGACACTTGAGACGAACTTTTCCATCACACCTTCTTCCTTGGTAGTAGGCTTGGCTGCAGCCAAAGCCACGAGACAAAGTACGACGAACGCTTTCATCTTGGGATATTCTGAACAATTGTCAATGGTGCCTGTAAAGCAGACAGTTTTATTTTGAGCCTCCCCTCTCAAATTTCCATATGTCACGTACCTGAGGCCTCTGTGTGTGCGCATGACGAAACGCGAAGACTGTAGGGCGGTTAGTTTTGGAGAAAGCTTTTCTGACGAAGCATTTTTGCTTGGAGACAAATTTTGGTTCAAACTCTTCCGATTTGTGATGATGATCGGTTCTATCATCCGGGTTTAGATAACATTATTGTATTTAGATACTTTAGTATCTTGATTTTTATAGTTAATAACATCAAAATTTTTGCGATGAAGACGAGATATTTAGTGTGCCATTTAAGTTGATTGTAAGTTCAAAATATTTCTTTCAATGTTGTATCATGTTGATCTTTAGGATCCTTTTATTGTCCCTAATTGCAGTACCATATTGTCAGACTCAAACTCAAGTCATGATTGTTTTTTTTTTCGACATTTCTATAGCTCAGTCCAAAAGCGATAGTTGTATTTCTTTCCGCCATTTTAAACAAACGAAGCTCAGTCAAACATTAAAGCATATTAACACGTCTTTGCTAGATTTAATGGAATCTTAAAAGTGTGTCATTATGACGTTTTTTTAGGTTAGTTTATTCTTTCTTTAGGTGTGTGGTCGGCACTCCTATCACTTTCAAAGTTTCCCTATTTTTATAAGTCCATTGTTTGTGTAGAACTTTTTTATTGTGATCAATGAAATTTATGATTGGTCATCAATTTTATTTTAAAGTAGGTATGCTGATGATGGCATATATTATTCATAAATTTGATGGAATCTGTTTTATCCTTTAGCAACGTCCTATATGTTTTACAAGTTAAAAATACCTACTGTTAAACTTAATTCATTTTATTTTGTCTTCGGATAAAATGTTATATACAAACGATTCTGTTATATTGGAAATTGACCATTCTTTTCAGTTTTTAAAAGTTAACTATTACAATTACATCTTCATTAAAAAACAGTGATAACGACTCACACTTTCTATTACCACCAAAGAATAGCTTTTTGATCACATAACTGATTTTCTATATATTAAATACCATTTGTATTCGAGGGACTCCTAATATTAACCATTTAGAGGCAAAACGCGAACTTGAGCGAAAGTAGAGTATTACATATATAAACGCAGAAAAAGGATCAAGGTATTTATTGAATGTAAACTGTATGATTTGTAGAATATACTTACAAGACCGGGAATGATAAACATTGTAATGTACCAGCTGTTAGTTTTCCTGGACATAAGTACTGCAAAAACAGAAGAATGATCTGGGAATTTTGAGATATTGCAATGTAATTTTGGCTTTAAGCTGGAAAGCCAATAAATACCGTGACTAAAGTATCTAAAACATTCCTCATTTTTTAAACGAGTTTTAACCTTTTCTTATATCAAGTAGGTATGTCCATCATTTATGCCTACAAAATATAAATGGTCTCCACTCCAACATGTTATTAGCAAAGTTTTTATAACTTATTGCGATTGTGTGTTTGAGATAAAAATGTCATCAGTTCTTTGATAATTACCAAATCATCACCATCACTGATGACCACAAACTACAATACGATATTTACCTTTAAAATTCCACAATTTCCCACCATTATGCTTAAAAGCCCTTTCATTTTCTTTATTATTATTTACTCATATTATGGTTTTATGTTTAAAGGTTTTAAGTTTATTCTTAAAAATCTTCTGAATTTGGTTTTCTCGCAACATATGAACCTACTTTGATCAAATTAAAAGGACTCATACCTATTAACCTAGGATATGTCATTAATTTTCTATCAAATATAAGCCCTGCATATTCATTTATATTTAAGAATTAATAATGTTACATCTTATCATATTTAGCCGTAGTGTCCCACTGCTGGCTAAAGGCCTATCATCGGTATCTGGATGGAACTGGATGCGAAATAAGAAAATCTTTACATCTTTAAAAAGAGGCATCCGAAATTAATTCCAATGCATTCCAATAGATTTGTCACACAAAAGCTCTCCCAAAACGTGAGAATTCGACTTTTGCCATCATTGAGGTCAAAAGTGACGCACTTAAATTCCTTTTCCTTCAGAAATTGCGTAACTTATTTAACTTTCTTTGACGATGTTGTCATACCGGAAAGTGAAGACGGACACGATTCGGTAAGAAAAGAGGACGTCATAAAAAGTGCTATTTTAATAGGGTCGACAATTTGATTTGAGATGCATTTAAAACAAATTACAAAAAAAAAGGTTGAAATGATATGGTGCAAAATGAGATGATCTTTACATAACTATTTGAGAAGGCGATAAAAATCCATGATGATCCAAATAATTATGTGAAAAAGGACACAATCCTAATGAATAAAGGGCTAAGTATGTTCAGCGAACTGTACGTACATATTACGACAGTGCTAATTATCTTATTGTGAATTTTCTTCTACCTGTTTTTGAAGAGTTCTGTAGGAAAATTTTAACACTCAAATCATAATAATTTAAAGTTTAAGGTAAGAGGATCATGTAGTTTTCAGACCAAATACTTATCATATTTCTAGCTTTCCAAATTGGAAGGGATAGGTATAAAACTTCAAAGTTTTTTCTACAGGTAGGTAGAGATTTTCTCTTTCAACCACCATACTTTATCATGCATTACAATGGAAAAGAGAAGATAGACAATGCTTAGTAAAGTCAAATCAAACAGAATGACATTTACTCTTAGCGGCCATCTTTGTTTTTTCCCGTTTCAAATCAATCGGTACATGTACTCTCTACCTCATTACTATGTATTCAACTATAAAGTTCCTATTGACAATGCTCGGACAAAGAAATGATGTGCAGGAAAAAGATGTTTGTATTACGTAGTAAGGCCTTGTACAGACGAACAGCACTTGCCATCTGCAGGTACGACGACCCACAACGCCTGCAATGGTGATTGGTGGAAACGATAGCAGTAAGTTACGACTCGTAACTGCAGTTTGTTGTATGAGGCCTAACTTATTATCCCGATTATTTTAAAATGTTAGGGCGTTTGTGCACTCATCTGTATCCAATCCGTATCCAATACATATCCATGGGTGCACAAGCTGCCATACAATTTACAAGGAGAAGGTCAAATCGGATTGGATACGTGCACAAACGCCTTTACTCTATATTTTTAGGTGTGCGAGAAGTCGTTTATATTTTCACCCAGTAAGATTATTAATAGTTTTTTGATTTTTGCATAAATAACTTTTCCTCGGATTTTAATACTAATTTATCCAGTACCTAATAGAACCGATACAAATGCAACAAAAATGATTATTAAAAATATGTTATGTTAATATTTCTTAACACCTGGCAACAATCAGCGCTTTGCAGTTGTCCAGACCATCAGGGCTTTGCAGAGGTAAATTGAAACTTCTCAAACGGGGTTCTCAGGGATCCTTACCATCGATACCATGTTACGATGTCGTACGAAACTATTTACTTCCACTAGTAGTAAGCAATAAGAAGAGAGAGTGTTCATACAAAGTTTCTGCTCAACATGCTCATACAAAACCTGTCGATGGAGGTGTAACCGAAAACGAAATGAATGAGACTCCTGCGCTCATTATGTCATTCTTACGTTCATAATGATCCATCGATCGATGTGTGAGTACGTTAATATAATCAACGGTATGAAAACGACCCACTATTTGGGCGCGTTCAGACGACCAACGCCCGCTTCGCGCTTTCCCCGCGTTGTACACTTGAAGTAGGTATACATATTTAATCAATTTTAATTTTGATAAGTGTCAAATTATATTACAACTTTGGACGTGGAGTAAGCTCAGGTAGAACTCGGGGCAAGCCAGCAATAAATGGCCTCTTCTTTTTAATTTTCTGATCAAAGTGGTCAATTTGTATAGTGGGAAACATGATTTGCATTCCTTTCCTGGTAAAATTTCTTCGTGGAGCATAGCACTACAACCCCCAACAGTTTGCGAGAAGCTTTCTACACTATGTTTAATTAGACACTTATTAGTGAGTCATAATTTTATATAATTCATATTTCAAGGCGGATAGACCGCGCGCAGATTAGCGGGTCTTCAGAACAGGCTCTTTTCGCCTACCTGTTCTGTAGTACAAGTTTTTAATGAAAGGTCATAGACTGCTTGGAGGTAGTGGAAGAAATGCATAACGGACACGAACTTCTGGTGGGACTGTCACAGTTTTTACATGATTTACGTCACGTAGTATACTATTTGATTTCAGTAAGTTCTACCTAGAATGGTAAGGTCTCAACAAAGGTGCCTTATTTAAATCGGGGTCGTCTTGGTCAGGAGTACCTCAAACCGACATAAAAAGATAGATTAATGTGGATTCAGCGAAAGAAATTTCCAAGAATTGTAGCAAGTAGAAGGATGCAATACAGCAAATACAAAAAGGTCGCAGTGAAATTATTGGGCGCTTTTCCACTAGACGGCACGTCAACGGCAACGGCAACGGCACGGTACCGTCGACGATATCGTAGGTGAGATAATGTATGAAAATCAATGAAATTATATGACACGCTTTTCCACTTGCCAGCACGGTACCGTCACGGCATGTCATCGATTCCCATAGATATTGTCACGTGATCGTCGCCGTGCCGTCGCCGTTGCCGTTGACGTGACGTCTAGTGAAAAAGGGCCCATTCTCTGATAGAATTTATCCCCAAATCAAAATGGCAACGAATCGTAACTACAATTATTTAAATATCTATTACAAAAGTAAAAATTTTTAAATTTATGAATAATCACCTCTGTTGTGTGTGAGCACCATTTGTTGATAAGAACGAAGCTTAGAAAACTGATAAAAAATAGTCTGTTCATTGGCCTTGAACGCCTTACCAAACTAATAAGGCAGTCAAACACACTGAACTTGATTCGGCGTTATACATTCCAATTTCGAGGGCCCATCAAAAATACTCTCAGATTCGAGCGTGAAAGCGCCTGGGTCTTTTCGTATTGCAACATTAAATACAAAAAGAGCGGCATACAGACTGATTATAGCTTAAGTCTCTGTGACTCTACTCACAAATAAATTAGCTTTTCTGTAGGAATGAAATATTTTCTCGCAGTAAAAGTAGCATAGGTACCTATATCCTTTAAAAGATAATTAGTTTATTAAGTTTGTAGCGAAATTCGTTTAAACATTTAGTACTTTACTAATAAACATCCTGCCCTTCAATGTCTCCACAAAATTATCAACATTGTTTTTTTTTTTTTTCAAGAGCCCTAGGCTTAAACAACTAGACCACAAAGACAGTTAAAAGAGACACATGGACTAGGGCTGCTGTTATGCAAGCATCAGTAACGGCTCCTGAGGAAGCTGAATTCCCAAGACTTTCACTGCTCACGTCTTCTTCAGAAGGTTATTTGTAAGTGCACCTGTACTGATGTCTCAAGGACAGGTTTTTAAAGCTGATGAAATACTTACGCAAAGACTGGCATCCCTTGAAGGGTAAATACAGCTTCAATGGCCTAGTGAAAAGTAGAGATTCTATAGTTAGAGATTTTATGTTTTTATCTGTGTGAGAGATTTTATAGATCTTCTTCAAGTGGGTTCTCGAGTGGACGAACGACAAAATGGATCATGGTATCAGGATTTTTAAACCACATTATAGTCTCTGATACGTATTGTGTAAATTTCGCAATCAATAACAGCGACCAAGACTGCATCATTGAGATGATTATTATTATTTTATCCAAGCTGGAAATAAAATAAAACGGTTTAAAACTATATGCATTAGTTGTAAATATTAGTGCGAAAACACGTCTATTATGTTAAACATTGTCTTTACATGGAATAGGAAGGGTTTCTCTACTCTTCGTAAAAGCCGACACCAAGTTAAAATTTATGAGGTGCGTAGACTTGGACGTAAATAGTTTTGTTAACGCTAATCCAGTGCTTTGTATTCACAACATTCTGTGTTTTCCTTCCTAATATGTGTTCGTTTTCTTTAAACCCCTATCTGTAAGCAGATTTTCCATGATTTCGATTTCTCAGACATTTATTTTATTTTGTATAATTTCCCACAAGAAGAGAACATTGTTTACTACTCAAAGTTAATGGGCCTTTGTGTATTTCTTTCATATTATAGAAGGATGATTAAACACTGAAACTGAACCACTTTCCCCGAGGAATAGAGGAAGATAAATCCTATCCTATCCCCTAGGTCGATATGAATGAAAACTTGGATACTATTATGGTTATGTCTGGCCAAGTCATTTTTATGGGACGAACAAATAAAATTTCACCTGTACAATGATTTGAGTAGTTCTTATCCTGAAAACATAATTTACGCCCACTCCCTGAAGTCAATCACTACATCAATATCAGCCTTAGTCTGAGCCTAAACTCTTGTAAGATCCGGTATGAAATATGTATCCTACTTGTCTAACAAGTCAAGACTAGTCATGTTAGCCCACACCTTATGGACCACTTTCTTCATAGTCATTGACCTACCAATCTTAAGACGACACTTTAATATTTGAAGAATATTACGGCTTGAATTATTTTATTTACTAATTATATTGATGAATTATTTTATCAGTTTTAAATTTAAAAATAAACTCTCCCTACCTTTAAGTTAAAAGTTTTTGATTGGGATTTAAGCTCAGTCAGAAAAAATGTATTAATGTGAAATCTATTTTGGCAAACAAAATGTATTAGTTTATGATTTTTAAGTAAATGTAATAGCTGTAAGATTTCTGGCAATAAATAAAATAAAATAAATAAAATAAATAAAAATGTTTCGATATTATATTTATCCTTTTTTTAATTATGATCTTTCAGTATAATTTTAATCGGTCTAAAATTTAAGTAAATTGTCTGATCGAGCTGGTCATTTTGTATGAAAAAGCAAATTGTTTTATTCGTTTCCTGAAAAACATTCCTGGTGGTAGTTGTTCAGTTTCGTTGACTGAGCAACCCCTATAAGTTTGCGGGACGCTGCATGTCCCTTACACCCCGTATAAAAACGCTTCCAAAAAGAACCAGACAATGATAAATGTTGATCTTTGAACTACATAAGATAAAATAAAGTAGCGACATCTCTTAATACTTTCTTGAACTGCAAAGTAAATAAAACATGCTGAACTGTAAATTATTAAATCATCATAGAGTTTACCGGCTGCTTCTGTTTTCTTACACCTTCTGTAAATATTTAAAGAGATTAAAAAAATTGGTAAAATTGCTAGACTGATAGATAGAACAAGAAAAAAACTTAAAAATCCTGAAACACGATATATGAACACCAATATGTTCTAGCCTGATATATCACCCCTTTGCATCTTGGAACCTTACAAATCTTAGCAGAAGAGGTACACAAGTTCATTCAACTTTGGGTTTTACCATTTGACAATGACGTATCGACTTAATGCTCACTTTCTTCATGACGTAAGCTAAAGTAAGCTCACTTGTTGTTCATTAATAATGAGCTATTGTTTCTTCAGAAAGTGGCTCAGTGAAAACCGAAGCGCGAATAAGGTAGCATTTATATTGACTGATTGTTAGTACCTACTTCACAAATCAGTGCTTGATACATCGATGAATTATTGAAAAAGATTGACAGAAGTATGGATTAACCATTTTTATATATAAAAAACTTACATCTATAAATTGACTTCGTAAGTCAATAAAAGTTTTATGAAACTTTATTTCATAACGATGGAGAAAAAATAGTACTTGCTCCACTGACAAGAGCAGAACAGACTCTTAAAGTAAGTAGTATAATAATTATATCAACTTAATCATATTTAAGAAAAGGCTTTATAATTATTGTAATAATTATATCTGTGTCAGTGTCCATCATAAAAAAGTAACGACAGACAGTGTCTAGAATAAAAACAGACTATGATGACTCATAAAATGTTTGAAATTGTAACGGTTATGTAAATTGCATACAACTTATAATCGAGCTTGAACTAGGTCTTACTAGTGATAGACTGTTCGTTGTAAATATCGAAAGTAGAATTCTATTCCGCATTCTTGACGGCTATGACATGTGTGCACAGGTCATAAGCATCCGAGATCCGGTCTCAATACTGACAGGATTATGTGGGTTTTAGAGTTCCTCTATACATCAGGGAATGATCTTGTATATTAGGTTTAGATTTGGATGGAATCGGAGGATATGTAAATTTTGTATCATTTATAAGATACTGCTTCATTATTATCATCACCCAATGTAACATATCATATCATTGATAAAAAAGAACATAATGAAGAAAACTGATGCTGAGAAAACAATTTTCGACGATTAATAAAAAAATACAAAATTAACAACATTTTCAGTTCTTTATTTGTACGAATCATTGTTTGAGCAATAAATAAACTTATAATGAATACGGGAAAGTATATGAAGGGAAAAATATCATACAAAAACGTGTACATATCTACACAAAATATAAAGCTTGTGACCAATAATAAACATAAGTAACACATAGATAATAGAATAAATATACCTAACTATGTGTATATACAAAAATGTCAATAAGAAGATACAATAAAATAAACAACTAAATAATAATAAAATATCACAGAAAAAGACGAAGTTTTAAATATTAATGGGTAATAAAATAATAATAATATATATTAAACTTTAAAATAAATAAACTAAATGGAAAAAACTTAAAAAACTAACTAAAAATAATAAGGCTTAGAAAAAGGACTAGATTATCATAAAATAATAATGAGAGCGATGTGTATTAAAGTACATGAACATAATTTGTATAAAACAATATACACAAATACGGATACCGTATAAGGTGTGAAAAATATACTAATATAGTACAACAAAGAAGGTCATACAAACACAGAACAAGGTTTATGAAAACAAAAACAACAACAACAGGAGTCGGAACAAATCCCTCACAAAGGGATTTCAAATAAATAGTCGAATAAATAATTCTTAACTAGAAATAAATAGATCATTGTACGTTTTTGACTACTATAAATAGAAGTGGTCCAAATACGCTGCCTTGGGGTAGTCTCAGTCGGATTTGGCGTGGGCGCCGTACGCTAGATTCTGGGCGTCTTCGATTGACCTGCCCCAGCCGTGACCGCTGCTGGGATAGTGCTCCTCATGATGCGGGTGAGCGACGACCTCGTAGCTTGTCTCGTGGTGCTTGTGGTGGGCGAGGAGTTTCTTGAGGGCAATGATACCGGCGACCAAGAGGGCAACCTTGGCGAGCAGAACAGCCTTGGCAGCGGCGAAGGCAATGATACCCAAGAACAAGGGGATGAGGGCCGTGATCTTCAGCTTGGCGATAGCCAGGAGTGGGATCAGCGCCTTCAGCTTCTTCTTTTTACCGCGGGCTGAAATCATGGATAGAAGTGTTGATCAACATTTTGCGCAAATTCTACACTCTTCTGGATAAATTTACTGAAAATATGGTTTAAATTGCGTATTTTGAAGTAACTTTTAACCTATGACTGACCCAGATTTTCTGGATAAAAATTCTCGAATATTGGCTTAAAGTTTCAAGTTAATTTGGAATAATATTTTTTTCTGCAAACATTATATTCACATACCATGAAGATGCAAAACAATTCTACGCTTGTATTATGACGTCATAAATTACATTTTAAAGTTTATGTCTATGAAAATTCATGCTATTTAGATAATTGCCGTTGCGGTTTTAATACGTTAGCTACGTGTTATTTACCCAAATGCCTACTTTTGATTTTACCTTGACTGTGCACCCGTTTGACCCACAAATTTTGTAGAGTGCATGGATTTAAAATTCTTTTAGCGTGTTTTTATTGTATGGTGATTTACAACATTTGGCTAAGTATGTATAATTGTCTATCAGCATTGAATACTAAAAAAGTTAGTGACTATAAATAGAAGTGGTCCAAATACGCTGCCTTAGGGTAATCTCAGTTGGATCTGGCGTGGGCGCGGACGTGTAAAGATTTAGAAATAAGAAAATATTTTTACAAATATAGCCTACTGAAAACATAAAAACTTACACACTTATTATGTTTATCTACAACACATTGTGATCACCTATACATACTAGTGTCTTGTATAATGGATCATAATTGGACAGTGGTTAGAAATATGAACCACACAATACTTAAGATGCTTGAGCTTTCTGTTGTTGAACCGCAAAATATTATGTCTAAAATCCAATTTAAATGGTTGTGATTGCCGGCTGCCACAACTAATTGTTTTTAATGCCAGATAAAAATTGTAACGAGCCATAAACTTGACAACTTATGAGAAGTCTTTAGTAAAGCATGTCCATAATTATTGAGAATTGGAAAGGCAATTATATACAACTTTCTTAAGCGAAGCTCTGACTTGGGAGTGGCCAGTTATGGATCGATTTCACGATGACTTGCTTCGTATAGAATAAACTGGTTTCGTCATGAAAGTTCAAGAAGAGAATTAGGGTTGGTGAGTTTGAGATTCCAGCTATAAATGGTGATATTAAAGACATGTCTGACCAATTAACCATGTCAATCTGTGCATCCCGCTAAATTATAAAAACTAACAGGTGTAGGTGACATCAATGACTTTTCTTCTTGTTTGAGGTTTAATTCAAATGTGATCTAAGAGCAACATGGCCTGGCCAACACTTTATGGCTCTATCAAATAATTTAAGGAGCTTTTGGGCCATTTTATGCTTTACTCGGGGTTTCAACCTTAAGCTGATAAAGTTTTGAATAAGACATTTTTTCGCAGTACTTTATAAACTCTTATGTCCATCAGTCAAATTACAAACAAATGAATTATACCGCTTCGTAAAATTAGTTTGAACAAAAAGTCTACCAAACCACCCTTATCATTATTAAAACTTTTGCTAACCCTAATGAAACCCGGTACAGGTTCTCTAACGACCATACCCGGTGTACGGTGCCACTTTCATGACCTGGTGACAGTCAAGTGCACTCTTAAGCGTGATCACGTGCATAAACATGGTGTGAATACAAATACAGAAGCTAATTATGCCATTCATATCACAGTTGTAGATAAATTGATTACTGTTGATAGTATAAACATTAATGATAACAGTGTAAATAGTAAGATAATTAAAAGTAATTATTGTGGTAATGACTATTCTCAAAATTTTGGAGATGCAAACGAAGTGGCTATTCTTGATAATGCATTTAATTGTGGAAATCTTCATTTTCAAAGAGCCAATAATTAATCTCAAACAGTACAAGTGATCATTAATATAACCGTATCTGAATTGAATCTACACGTTCTAGATTCTCGTGAACGATAAGCTTTTAATGTGGGAAATTCTAATTAACATGCATTTGAACGGATAGTACCAATGAGCCAATAAAATTATGTAGAAAGCTGGAGTGGAAATCGCGGGAATGTTATATCTGATAAGACTTAAGTTGAAATGCATGAGAAAATGCATACTATTTTTCGACTAAGGGCTATCTCTTAAAAATATTTCCAAAAATATAGGAGATCCTATAATGTTGAGGTAGTTGTGTACCATAGAAAACTAGAATAATTTCAACTAGGATGCAACTACTGTTGTGAACTAAAAAGCTAACAGGAAACGCGTATCCAATCCAGTAGTACAGGCCAGTACTGTTTTAGAAAACAACCTGTTGGTACGACCTAAATTGTGGACGGTCAACAGCTTTTACACCACTTTCGAAAATACCATTACTGGGTTTGATGTAAGTGAAGAATGTGGGAAGGGATCGACATCCTTGATGCAAACGAGGAGCACTAACAAGAGAAAGCTTAAAACAAACGGGGCGTATCGAATTCATAATAAAGGATATTGAGTTATAGTACAAACATTACATATTGAATGAAAGAGAAAATAATATATTATATCAAATTGTTTTTTATAATTTGGTGCCCATAATTAAATAAGACGATTAGTTAACCATGACAAATAACCATATAAAGTAAAAATTTAATATCTAAATATCTCCCAAAATATATTTCCTATTAGGTAAACCACAATAATGTCTAGCTCTAATTTTATAACGAGAGGTTACTGTAGCACCGACTGCTATTGAATCATCACCTCTTTTTATTTACTCTGGGTCAGTGTTCTGCCTCGTCATTTTCGTTTATTTGTTAAAATGAGGCGGAGTTTTTGTTTCACAGCTCGTTTGCGTAATACGATAATCATATTATGAACGAAAGTTTTGGTTTTCTTTTGATTGCGTGAGTTGAATAATTATGACGTCTCTTTTCTATTATATAGTTTATGGCATAATTCAATAATTTGTTATTCAGAAAGATTTCATGCTTGAACTAGGTATAATATTATTATACTCCGTAATATTATAACAAAATCCTAACCCATTTAATTTACTTTATCAATGAAGCATGAAATTATAACAAGAAAAGTAAAACCGCAAGCTGTTTTATGAAGGTGATCTATTTTATTATGATGTTATTTGAAATAGCCTGGAGTAATAATAGTGGTAACATAAAGATGAAAGTCGATACACTTATTGAAAGCTCTTGCTCGAGAATACAAGTCATTGTTTGCTCTCGTTTTCTTCATTCACTTTATCAAAGAAATGCTTGAAACTAAACACCATTTTATGAATGAGACATATCATACTGAATAGCAATGAATGCTTTTCGTAACTTAATTATTTGACTTTGAAAAAGTAATCAATTTATTCAACCGTAACTAAATAAACAAATAAGTACGTACCTTCCTCAAGAGACCTCTTCATGCCTTCGACGGTGGAAGAGGGAAGTCTGAACTGGATGACATGGTTCTCCAGGAGATCAGCAGCAGAGTCTACCAGACGAGCTTCCACCTGGGCTTCCCTGGCTTTAGGTTCCTCAGCAAGAGGCTCCAAAGCCCTGGCGGACCTGGGCGACCCAGTTCCGATCAGACTGATGCCATCAGTCAACGACATCTCCCTTGCGGAAGATAAGCTCTCAACATATTTCAATGCCTTCTCCTGCAACCAAAAGATACAATTAAACTCTGAATCACTTGACACTATCACTTCACATCACAGTTCGTCACGGACCTTTAGGCACAAGGACACGTCTCCTTCGGAACACTCCTTGACGACGCCGATGACGTTTCCGACCAGTCCAGGGTCGTTGGCTTCCTTCTCCACGGGCAAAGCCCGAGCCGTCGCGACCAAAAGTAGGGCAAGAACACACGCCTTCATCGTAGCTTTCGTATCCAACCCCTACGTGTACAAGATCAGCACAAAGTGTGACGGAGTTTACAAGGCGGAGTGTTTTAAGGCTCTCACCCCACTACTTGATACTGGCCCGGCAAGAAAAGTGAACCCAAAGGCGGCCGATTAAACTGGAGCCTACGAAATTGTTTTATGTTAATAATGCAGTGCGTGTACGCAACCGATGCCGGTTCATTCACACGATGGACGCGGCACCTGCGGTTGCATGGCCGGTACCACAAAAAAAAATTTGGAGGATCAATTTAAAAAAATATAGAATTAATCTGACAAAATAGTTTACAAGAACCACGAAACGGTTAAGGTAACTTAAGAGGGTGCATGCTTCAAAAATAATATTTCAATGGACATATCCAATAAACATCTATAAACGTAAGTTTTGTGTGTATGCAATCTTAGCTTTTTACCGTAAGCAATAATGACGTTAGTATATTATAATCAAGCCTCTATCCTTTTTAGGGGTAGGCATAGTGTCAAACACTGAGAAGTCGCTGCCACTAGCTCCTATTTACTCTTCTGTGGTGTCAATTGCTTCCTAAAAACCATTTTCACCATATCTGATGACAAAATGTGATTTTCGGAGTTTATTTCAGATAAGAATGTTTTACTAACAGGTTAACTAAATACATTGTTGATAAAGCTACAGTAACTACCGTTGCTTTTTAATCAATTTTCGATACTTACCAGAATAAGCGTCGTCTCACTCATTGGTTACACGATGACAATCAAGCTCATTGATGGAAATACTATCATCAAATTGATGTCAATTTCCCTTTTATTTTTATCATACGAGCGAGCATCCATTATCACAACAATGTTCACTATTTCTCATGACATGAAAGTCATATACAACAATCTATCTGACAACAAGATTTCCTCTGAGATGCTATCTTCCTCAAGTATGGTATTAACTATATTTTCACACAGAAACAATAAACAAGCAATACTTACAAAAAAATACCTATTTTCACTTTCCTCCACTCAAACCTGTACTTAAATGATCTCATTATAGTGATAATTCATTTTTTTCTCTCAAATTTTCGTGGAGTGAAAGTAAAACTTGATATTTCGTCAGAATACAAATTATATGAGAAAATAAATAATTAATCAAGTTAAATCATTGACTGCTATTTCGTAGCAACAACCTCATTAGAAGAATATCGTGGTCCTTATTTATCTATGCTAAATAATCATAGAATATGTTACTATCTATTTCAAGTATCATTTATGCCCATATTGAGCCTTAAACGTTTTTCAATGTTTCAAACATTAACCTTTGAAAACTACGTGCGAGTATCAAAACTAGATTAATTCAAGCCTATGAGCTGAGATAAAGTGATGCTTTCTTGGTTGGACATGAGTCTCCATTTCCATTTCTATTGTTTCATTTTATATTATGATCAAAATGTTAATATAATGATATATAAAATAAATTAGATTAGGTTAGATAGACTAGTATCCTCTTTTTTACAATGAATTTGTTTAATTCTTCGGCAATTTTAATTCATTTGCAACATTGCAACCTTATCGCCATCTCAGCTTTATATTTTAAAACAAGTGTGTAAATACCTGATTTCTTATCGTGTTTTTAAGGTCCTGGATCTCCGACATAGGTCCGAGAGAGGCCTACTTTCATCCAACCGGTATCTTAAGGGGTTTGTTAAGAATGCCTTCATACAGTCATTCACATGTTCACTTACACCTTATAAATTTATACTAGCCTTTAAAATGTATGCGTATAATGAGTTTCAGTATAATTTTATCTTTTTCTGAGTGTAACTTGTTTGCGTCTTCCCCTGATACGTTATTTATAAGTAGCAGGTCATCAAAATAAATAGCATGAAGTTGCGAGAAATCTTCAGCTTCGTTGTCAACACATATACCAAACTACCTACCTTCTTGCTTTTGCAGCAAGTATTAAAACGCTTTCTTAAAGTTCTACGTAAACATTTGGCTCTAACATCATTAAAAAAAAAGTTTCAACTTTACAATGAATTATATCTTACCTCACCATTAACTTATTTAAATTACAATCACGCAGTTCTCATTTTCACTCGTCCTATTTTCCATACCGTAAGTTGAAAAAAGAGCGTAACATGTCCAAATTCGGTCAAGATCCGTTTTGCCTACTTTGTTATGTCACTATGTCGACGACGTCATACTGCTAACAATGCTACATTGAGCTCCATACCTTTCTTATTATGTTTACGCTAAGTATTGGTACTTCTGCAATGTCGCCAGCTTGTTACTTTGTTTTTTGTTTCCTCTTAGAAATAATGCCAATATTGATAATAATTTATTTACGTACTTTAAGTACTTCGAAAATTATTAAAGTATAGCAGACCGTGATTTAAATTTGCTCTGTGCTTAATTTGTATCATTAAAAATCTCAAGAGAGTCTGTAAATAGAATAAACATTTTCGAATCTTGTAACCCTTTTTTAAGTGAAGTAATTTCATTTCTTGTTTTTATTGCATGAATCAACATTATAAATTGCCCCCAAATTCCTCATCGTACTGTAGCTAACGCATACTTTATGACTTGAGCAAAGGAATCTCCTTACATAGAAACTGGAAAGACCACTTTCTACAACGGTCAAGGACTTCTTAACTTTAACGAATAGGCTTCAAACCACTCCGTACAGATGACCAAGAAAGGTAGATTTTAAGATTTGAATTTTCCATAAGAGATTGAGAGTGAGAGACAAATTGAAAATATTATTGTATCTAAAAATATAGAATATCCCTGAAGCTGATTGTCTCCAATATAGCATTTACATCGTTTGCCTTAACGAAGTTTGCATCTATCGAAGATCCGTCTTCTTCTTTGATCATTGCTTCTACAATAAACATGACGTCATTTGATTTTATATTCCTAAATCTGACATGAACTCCAATGCTAAAATAGGAACTATGCCAAATAACTAGGCCACATATTGCATTACAAAGTCACTGCTACACTTACCATGCCATATTTTACATCAGTTTTGGCATAGGCGCACCTGTTACATTATTCATAACTGTCTCATTCTTTTTCGTCTAGCTCCTGATTCAATGAGTTGCTACGGTAGTAAGTGTGCCGGAACCTAGTTGAGTAACTGTGACGTTATATGAATATTACATATATGCATCATCACCATTCTTAACGGGGTATAGATAGAGTTTCGGGGGTTTGATAAAATATCTTTTGTTACAGGCAAATTTAGTTTTAGTTACCTACTTGCTGGACTGGGAGCGATCGAAAAACATAGTATGCGCCAGCTGCATCTCCTCCCGGGCATGCTTTAGAAATCAGCTAAGGGATTCGAGGGTTTCAGTATTGTAATTTAGGCGATGAGCTGATAAGCTGTCACTAAAGATATAATACAGATCTATTTTAAACAACCTTCAAAACTTATTAGACGTGGCGAAACGACCTTTGTTTGGATCGTTGACGCTCTGCTTACCCTATTAGGGATACAGCCGTGATAGTATGTATGTTGTCAGTTTATCGTCTTTATTGCAATAAGTGCTAATCATTTCGAGAAAAAATACTAAAATGTGGTTCTGTTTTATGTGTAAGATTCTTCCCTATCAGTACTAATTCATTATTTAATGCACATCCTGTATATGGAAATTCTAATATTCCTCTACTAATTTATCAGAAATAGAGGAGAAAATTTCAAAAATATATCACGTTGTGAGATTTTCCTAGTTTGATTTAGACAATACGTGATAATGATAAATCAGCAGGTTGTCTGCTGATGAGGACCCAAGGCAATCCACTCAATAAGTAGTAAGGGATCCCTTCTCCTCGAGGAATATGAAGATTTTATGAATTGATGGCGTACCTTTTAAAAATATTGAGAAGAAAAAGACATTAAAAATATATGGTTAATGATAAATAATAACAGAAGGAAACCGAAGAAAATGGTGGATAAAATAAATTCCGAGTATTCAACAGTTTATTGATAACATTTGATTATGTGTAAGTTAAGTTAAATAAATTAACAAACTGACTTGGAACTCATTCAATTACGAAGATAAAAATATAAATAATGATATTTATTATTACATTTAATATTATAATTAATATTTACATAGTGTTCATCGCGCACCATAAAGAATATTAAAGTAAATAAATATGAGATCGATTGAAACAAATCAAAAAGGGAAATAATCTTGCATTATTTTGATACGTAAATATTATATACGTAAGTACATAATCATACATATTTTGTAATATACTTTTACACAAATAAATACCTAGATGGCAATATAAAATGTATAAAATAAATGCATATTTTATTTACATATGTACAGGATAAAATATTCTTACGATACTTACTATATATACATACATATGCATTATTATTTTGTATATGTTTTAAAATATGATTTAATATTTACGATTAAATATGTACTTTATGTTTAAAATTAAAATATTTGTTTTTATTTTAATAAAATAAACTTAAATAAATACTGAATTAATAAAATAAACGTAATAATATATAAATATTAATATAAAATATGATGCTACGAAAATATACATAAATATATAATTATATTAGAAATAAATAACGCACAACCGGGACACTTCGATGATTATATAAATATTAAAGCAAACTCCAAAGACTCACGTATTAAATACACTCATTGCACATTGCACATACATACACTTATATATTATCGTTGGGACCTATATATTTGTTGAAAATACTAAGGTTTCTGGTACCATACATAATTCTTATATAAACTCATGCAACGATTCAGTCTTAGTTCTTTTGCGTTCTCTAATTTCATCAGTTCCTAGTACTCCAAGCCAAATTTTTATAATACTGACCTTATTAGTACAATTACCTTGTGAAAAGCCTATTCAAACCAACGTTTCAATATTGTCCTGTCCTTGAACTGAAATATTTTCCTAGCAACCCTAAGCAGCCATAAATTATTATAAATAATATTAACAAGGCATGCTGTGCACTTTATATCTGTATACTATACATATTTATAAAGTCAACTAGCTCTGACATTTTAGTAGATGAGACTGTTAACGAACATTCCTTATCATTTGCGTTTAAAATTATAAATTATTTGGTGGCGGTTTGGCTACTGCGTGTATGCGTTGTATGCTAAGTCGTTTGCCTTCTCCATCGACCTGAAATAATACAAAAAGATATCATTAGTCAAATTGTTCAAGAAAGTGGAAGGGTAGAAATGAACTGAATTTCGTTCCAAAAGAAACTTAACAACACTGTATTTATTAACCATCATTTGCATCATCATCTTCAGCTCATTATACGTTCCTACCAAGGAGCGCGAGATTACTCTGAATTATGTCTGTCTGGACCAAGTCGACCACATTTGTGCCCAGTACGGATTGGTCGACTTCACCTTTAATCTATGAATTTCTTCGCAGATGTGTGCAAGTTTCTTCACAATGTTTTCTTTTACAAAAGAGCGTTGCATATTGCAACATACAAACAACTGATACAAAATTCAAATGCCGAGAACACGTTGATACTTGGTGAGATTTGAAATTTTGTTTTGGGTGTTAGGCACACCTATCGAGTGCAAAAATTGTGAAAAAATTCTCACCTGCTCCAGCCAGACCCTCCATGGCCAGCGGAAACGACGACCTCGTGCGCCTCGTGACCACCGCCTGAAGGCGACAGCAGCTTCTTCAAGCCGATGATACCAGCCAGGACTAGAGCCAGCTTGGAGACGATCAGGGCCTTGCCGGCAAGCAGAGCGAGGGCTCCGAAGGCGAGAGGAACCATCATGCCTCCGATCAGCAGAGGGATGGCCAGAAGGGGGGCAAGCTTCTTCCTCCGGCTGCGACCCTCTTCCATGGAGCGTTCAGACGCAGTGGGGAATTTGACCTGAAAAGATGGAAATAGAATAATATTAAAATTAAAAAATATTTCTTGTATCGTTGTTAGGTTGTAAGGTCTGGCGCTGAATCTGGGACAAAGATATTTAACTCATTTTCGAGGATATTCTTTATAATATCGCAAACGTAGCGAGGGCAAAAATTTACGTTATTGATCAAGGAAATTTAATTTATATCGCAAACGTACGTGAGACAAACTATTAATCGGCTAGTACTCTAGAAAAAGGCGTGGCTTGTAATGTTTTAAACTGACTTGTCAAACTGGTAAAAAAACACCTGAGCTTTGCATAACATTATTGTTTCCGCTCGACATTAGAAAAGCGAAACTCTATTTTATTTAACACTCTAAACAAAAACCTGTACTCTTCCGTGAATGATATCGCCGGAAACAAAAACGCATCACGAACAAGTTTTAGTCCATTGGATCTAACTACATACTTACATACAGTCATTATAAAAAATACACATGTCGTTATGTAATAAGTAACAATTTCAAGTCACACAAAGTCACTGAAAACTATTGATGTGGCCAAGTATTAGACGACGTGAAAAGTGATCTGTGGTACAAGTTAGCCTGCTGACTAAACATGCCGACACAGGTATTTTTGCAAAGCCCAGTTTATTTATTATATTTATAAAATTTATTGACTTGGAGCAGGAGACCCTCATATGGATTTAAAATAGGTAACTTTAACTTTTATCGTCTGAAATAACACGACTAGTGGGTCAGATTTAGCATTGTATTCTTCTATAACAATTCATACTGTATTAAATAAACTCTTCCGCCACCGATGACCGGAAATTAACACTTCTATCACGAATAGGTCTAAGACCTGACCGACCATGTAACTTCTAGTTTAGAATTCCGTATGATTTCGTAACGAACAGTTGCTGTGTGACACGCAAAAGTTATTTCCAACCGGAAATGGCTTTTTCTTTTTCTAATTTTAGCAAACGTTATCGGAATATGCTAGGAAATGTAGAACAGAGCATCAATTTGTATAATATAGAAGAGGATGCTCGTTCAATGAAACTGCGATATTTTTGTTTTACAAATAAATTGTTCTAAGAAAAAAAAATGCTTGTAAAAAATTTTGTATTAAATGACGCACAAGTGTTATTCATATTTATAAAATACACTGCTCTTCAAATGCGACCTTCGTCGACTTTCTTGTCGAAGGTCGCACTTGACGGGCGGGGTGTAGTGTGACTGTCTTCTCTCTCTCTTCATCAGCGAAGATCCTTGTATAGGATCGAAACGTTGAGGTCAGTATTTTAAAAGTAATTTTTCTTTTATTGTTATGGGTTCGTCGACTGAGCAACTCCTTTCAGTTGGCGGTACACACCGTCCCTTATACTCAGTTTCTATCAGTAGATGCGACTGTAGGTAATTCTAAATTAATTTATCAAGTTAATGTGATAGAGATCTATTAGGTAATAGATGCATTAATCGATATTAAGTATACACCACTTGACAGGTGAACAAAGTAAGTACGCATCACTGGTCTGTGATTAAGATACTTATTAGACGTACATCACGCATTTGCTGACCAATTAGCAGAAGAAACCGCTACAAGTGGGTCGCAACAAGAAAACTGCTTAATAGAGTGTGGCGAGCGAAAAAAAGTGAAGATACACATTAATTGCATGCAATTATAGAGATGCACTGAGAAAGCTGTTACGCTGCGTCGCCATACGGTATGTGCAGTTTTTAATGCACAAAAAAAAGATGATAAAAATACATGAGATGCACTCGCTGCATACATTGAGTCGAAACGTAAAATCATTGGAAACTGTTAATTTGATGAAGATACGGCTAATGTAAATGATGGTAATGATAGTGGTTACAATTATGTGTGCCTAGTAAAAGATCTATCTAAATTGGAGCACGTTGTACTGAGAAGTGTCGAGACTCTTCACGCGTCGAGAGATGGAAAAATTGCAGTAGGAAATGGATACCATCACAAAGATGACATAAAAAAAATACAATCAGAGCAATACAATGACGATACCGATTTCACATACGAAGTTTAAGTTTTTGAATAACATGCAAATGATGAAAGTACTCAAAGAAATTTGAACTGTCATTTTTTTTTTCTCCTTGCATCATAAATATAATTACAACAGCTTTAAATAAAAGGTACACCAAGTCATAAAAAATTAATAAGATATCGACAATTTGCACAAATAAAAGAATATTAATTTAATGGTACTATTTTTGGTGTAATACCCTTGAATTTTAATTTTAATACAATAAGATAAAAATATTACCTACTATTTATTTTATATTATCAATTAGTATAATATGATTGGCAGCAACATACTTGTAAATATCCATATCTAGGTTTGCAAATCAGTAGCTCCTTTTGGAACATTATTTTAGAAAAAATTGTGACTTTCGTTTATTTTCCATGGTCCAGTAGTCTGAAATTTGGTTTTCCGAATCGGTCTGGGGTTCGATTTTTACTATCAATTTCTAGCTTTGTGATTTTGCCAATTTGGATTGGACTCGATGTAGGCAAAGACAAGATGATTTTGTTTCGGAGGGCACTCAGAGGTTTATTAGGCGGTTCATTAAAGATTCTGACATCAAGGTTCATTCGTCTACTTGACAACCAACAAAACCTACTGGAAAAATGAATAAAATAATACTTTCATTCAAACTCGAAGAGGTCAATAACCCGACTAACACGTGCACCATTTTTGTTATCTAACGGTCATTACGACGTCTTCATATGGAACGTCGTTATGACTTCCATCTTGGAAGGTAATCAAATTAAGTCTAGTCTGGTAAATGCCCTCTTTAACCTTAACTTTGTTAAGAGCGCAATTTTTGTGGTGTGTCATACAATGTAATGTTATGACATCACCATGTGGTTTTTTGACCTCTATTTCATGGTTTTTATCTACACCTGTGATATTGTATTAGGTCAAAAAATTGGCCTATCCCATATTTTTTGTCCCTGGGAGCCAAATAAGTAAGGAAACGATTTTAGGAAATTACTTTGTAGGTACTTACAAGTGTATGGAAATCACACTTTGAATAATCCCTCATCCAGTATTGGTCATCACTGTGGCTGATAAGATGATATAAATTGTGTCAAAGTGTGCTGAGGTTATTTTCAATATTAAATTCTCGATGAAAAAAGTGCAGAAAAGTTGCAAGGCTCAAAATATAGGTTTGTCGAGAAAATATTGGAACAGAGGACCGATTTGGAAGCTACAATGAAGCCCACCCTGATGCCTCAAGGCAGTGTCATTTCCATTACGTGCACGCACAGCATGCTGCTTGGCGCCGGATTTTGTTAACCTACCTAAAGATGTCACAATTTATCAAACTTGGGGTTGCTTAAACTAAAAATTAGGGCAACCCCCAATTTTAAGTTTAGGGCAACCCCAAATTTATAATTTAATGGACACTGAAGACTCAAAATTTGTTGAGACAAGAGTTAGTACCCACTGAAAAGGAAAAGTAATAACTTCATGATCTCCACTTGATAAGATAAAAGGTGTACTTCAAACAACATCAAGCTATTATTTTCATGTCCTATTGTAGTGCTTTAGATGATCGATTCAGCAGAAAATTGCATGTCTTTTACAACATGAAACGAAAGTTAGCAATGTTGCTGTCAAAGCATAACATTACATGGGATGTGAACTAGATGAAAGTTACCATAGGCTCTTTTCTCAGTTTAAACTATGAGTAACTATTAAAAAATATGAAACAGATTTCCAACTCATTTTGTTCAATTTGATAAGTTACTTGTGTCATCTTAGTATTGCATAATATCTTCTCATCCATTCATTACTTAAAATAAAATTTCAACATTTGTTTTCTTTTTCTAGACTGAAAAAGCTCATGTGTTTTGATACCAGAAGACAAATTCTTATATAAATACTTTTACTTCCATCTCTGCATTTGACAGACCACTAATATTTTGATCAAAATCTGATACTTTTGTTTTAGTTTTATTCTCACACTATTCTTCATCACCTTCCAAATATTCACCTTTCACACCTTCTTTATTTTCTTCTATAGCTTTAACCAAAGGACTTACCTGGATAGTGTGACTCTGCATGAATCCAACAATTTTGTCCAAGATAAGGTTGTCCAAGGAGCTCTCATCAAGACCTCTTGGGATAGCCTCTTCAATTTCGTTTTCGATCTTCGCATCCTTGTCCTTTACAATGGTAACACCACTTAGCAACGACACTTCTTCGCTCTGAGACATTCTGTTCAAGGCCTTTGCCAGTTTGACCTTGAGGCAGTTGGTCATCTCTCCCGCACTGCATTCTTTGTAAGTGTCGTATGCTACTTTTAGGTCTCCAAATAAGGTGTCTTCTGAACTTCTGCCTTGGTCTACTGTGTTCTGATTGGTGGCCGCCGTTCTGGCATTGACCGTGACTGCTAAGGTCAGGATAAGGAGGTAGTGTGGTACCATTTTGACGTAGTGTGCGCGTCGATTGTGCAGGCACTATGTTTTAAAATAGAACACGTTTAGCGTTTATATGCGCTAAGTTTCACGGTAGACTGGCGCCGGTTGAGAGGAATGCACCAATGCATTTATGCAGTCCGATGTATGGTTGAAGTTGCAACTGAGCTCGCAGCTTGATGCTCGTTGCAACTATGCGTTTAAGGTCCGCCAGCTATGGTTCCGGAATTAGAATTCTGTAACCCTCTTATGCATTGGCTTCAATCGGAAGATCTAGACTGCTAAACGGAAGCTATTGAAGCAATGTCATACTTTAATTTAAAGCTCAGTCAACTAGTATCTCAATGAACGATGAAATGAAAAGTAAAATGCAACTTAGTTGGCAATACTGATGGTAGGTACATAAATTTATTTATTTTATCTACAAAAAGTTGTTACTGATTAGTATGGATGTCAAAAATCTTTTATTTGCGGGAATATCATGTCCTGTTGTGGACTGATTATGGCTGTTAATATGGTATAGACTTTATTCCACGTCCATGTCCTTTCATTCCATTGCCCCTGATAGATAGCTAGGAAGTAGCATATTTTGTCAACTTTATATTCCCCCGTGTAAATTGAAGCTACAACCTCCAGATCGGGAGCCCAACGCTCAAACCATCGGGCTACGCAGTCAATACAGTACCTACCTAACAATTCATTTAATGTAAATTAGTTCACTTTCTACGATACTTATAAGAAATTATATGTTACGAAACGTAAGGAAATAGAAATCAATAACTGTTATTAAAATGATTATTGTTATACAATAATTTTTACTGTTAAAGTTATTAACTATGAAACATAATAAGTATAAAAACCTTTAGGGTTAAGTAGTCTGAGCTTAAGAATTTTTGTTTAGGATCCATCTCCCAAATGATCGGCTATTTGAAAATCAATGCGTCATTATCACTTTTTCTCGATAAAACAGATTTTAAATAGTTTTTCATGATCTCTTATTATAAATTTTTTGGAAGATTTTTTATACGTTTATTCGAAATCTAAATTGCAGCCGTATAAGAAGCTGAGGCAGGTTCCTATTAACATCATAGAACGAAGAATTGAAAAAACTACTTTCTTTTTCAGTAGTTAAAAAAAATTCCATCTTAACAAGTTGATAGTGACCCCAATGAGTCATAAATAATTCATAACCTGTTAGTAGACGCGTTCATTATGATTGGCGGTTCTAATTATTAGACACACCTTTTGCGTAGTAAAAGTAAAGGCTCCAAACTCTATGTATGTAACAAGTTCAACTCGTCTAGACAGCAAATATACCGGGTGTAAGGGACAGCATACCAGAAACAGATAGGAGTTGCTCAGTCAACGAAATTGAACATTCTATCAGTAGGAAATTCTTTCAGTTAAAAAAATGCCCATACAAACTGTCTGATCGAGGTGCTCATTTTGTAAAATAATTTCCTGGTGACTGTAATTGTTCCTACGCATCTATTCAAATGATTTATGTCAACAATGATGTCGATGATGAAACATCACTAGATCTATGATTTTTATCGATAACGGTGTAGCTGTAAATCATACTCGTTAAGTATTCGTGAAAAAGAGTGTTTATTTGTCAAAGTATTGTTCTATACAGTATGACGCGGTTCTCAATGAACGTGGGCGGAGGCGCTGCAGTTTAAGAAGAACTGTCAAATCCATGTCAAATCTCAAGATGGCGACGTTAGTTCCTTTTTTTGCCACGTTCATTTAAAATATGGTCGTGCTGTAAGTATGGTGCGCGTGCGGCGATCGCTATTGTGCGCTGCGATTAAGATCAAGAGTTATGTACATCACTTAAGCAAGTCTAGTGTATGATGGATGAGACAGCCTGACATGATACGCTGTCATCGGGTCGTACATAGCTTAAAAAAACACAACACGCTGGATACTGGTGTGTAAAAAAAACTAAGTAAAGCAGTATCATTTACTAACTTGAACTTCGTCTGCTAAGAGGACTGGTCAATAGTTAAACTTGTACAAATTATACATTATAATTATTTTGTGTGAGATTGCCAGTGCTAACAGACATTTTATAGGTGAGCTCGCTTCATCTCTAATACGGTCATCCGAGTCAAAAGAAAACACATTTAGCATAAATAAAAAACGACATCTGTCGCAATTTGTAAGTTATGGTACTTTATGTAACGCCCTTACAAATTTATGTTTTAAGAAACAAAGTGTGACTTGATTCACTGAGTTTTGCATAAGCCTATAAGTAGCTCAGTTAATAGAGCGATGGAATACTTTCCCAAACTCGTTGATACAAATACTTGTATGAGTCTTTTGGGTTCATTAGTTCTCATATTTTGATAATGAAATAGCACTGTGATTTAAGTGCTAAATGCATAAAAATATAAACACGTATGAAACTTAAAAAAAAGTGAAAAAATAATTATTAATGAAAAAGCACACCCACATAAAAAAATCAAATAAAATATTTTGAAGATGCAGCTAGAGTGATGCACATTGTTAAGTAAGTAGATACCGTTCGCTAAATGTGGGGCAATCACGCTAATGAAGCCGCATTTTGTATTATCAAGTTAGATGCGAAGAAAAAAAAGAAAGAACAATATGGCTGTCCAGTCCATGGAAACCATTACATGCTAAGATCTACATACTCTCACGCCGCGTGAATAAATAAGAATCCATACATACATCGTCATCAGCCCGTGTCAATTCACTCTTGGAAATGGCCTCTGTAAAGGCGCGCCGGAGTTCGGCTCTTCTCGTGACCAGCTGGGATATTCTATGGTTTATTATTGCTCCCAGTTCAAAACATCCAGTTCCTTCGAACCACATATCCTATATTATCGCTTTATTTTATGTGGTAGGAGAACATCTTATACTGCTTTTGCCTAAATGTGGTCTCCATTCGAAAATTATGGTCAGCCACTGATTCCATGCTGTCTAATTTAATTTTTTGTCAGACGTGGCGAAGGAGCCTTTTACGAGGCTTTTTACGCTCTGCCTATCCCGTAAGGGATAAAAGCGTGACTGTATGTATAGATTATATATAGTTTTGGTTTTCTGCAAAATGTCTCGCTTACTGATCCTATTCATAGACACCATCCATCAAATTATGTCTTTATCTCCTACGGAGTAGATGGATCATCAAAGACCTAGTGAAAGCTATTTTTTCTAAGATCTGACAAATTTTGAGTGTCAAACCAGAAACAACCAGTTCAGCCTGCCTATGTTAGTGAACTGGAATGATGGGGCTGATGTAGAGATAAAAAATATTTGCTTAGTTCTCAGACCGGAAAATGACATAGGTTATGATTTCTATCTCTAGGTTAGTCTAGATGTCTAGAATTTAGACTTACACCTTCGTATACTGCAAGAAAATTGTCATACAAGTCAGTAACGTTTATATTTCAGCTTTCTACGCTAGTAAACTAAGGCCCGTATTTATAATAATCTCTCAAGAGTGACAGCGAGTTTGAGTTTGTATCAGAAATGTCATTTCAGTACAAAACGATCTGTCAAATCCATACTTAATATTGCTCTCAATCTTGAGATCGCTTTATAAATATGAGCCTAATTGACTGGTCAACTGTAATAAACGGATGTACAGGCAGACAGAGTGGCGGCAATTATGTAACTATTATAACCTCTTATGCCTTGTGCTACTACGGATGTAAAGTAGGTGATTAAAAACTCTATACTGCACATGAAATGTATATGCAACATGCGAAAGTGTAATTGTTTCCTTGTCCTTGTGTCAGTTCATTAGAAAATCGGACGGATCGGGATAAAACTTGGCATTTTTAAAGTTAAGTCTTAAATTAGGAATAGGTTATATTTAAGAAAGCTTAATAAGCGTGTGAAATAACGGATAGAAAACTTATATTTAGATTTTAGAAAACTTTCGGAAGATGGGGATGTTTGGATTCTTCTGGGTGAACTACCTACAGCTATAATTACTCTCTATGTATTATAAATTCTAACCTAGAATACGCCAGAAGGGGGCACAACATTTATTAGAAATAAATCAGCCTAACTTATCAATATCTTAAACTAAAATATAGAGCAATATGATCGCAAACAAACAAAAATAACGCAACTAAATCATCAAGCGCTTTAGAAACTGACCAATTTCTAACCTATTTAAAAAGCACAGTAGAAATCAGTGTTCCCACCTTACGTCATATTAAAAATATTTGTGTCAAGCAAGGCACCTACGGCATCCTTTTTAGAGGAGAAAAAAAAAAAGAAATTTCTCTTCACACACTCCGACGTCCGGTTCACATCCGACGATTTTCCTTTAAAGTACATAACCAACTTACTTAAAACATTCATAAAATACCCACTCTCCTAATATGAACCTTATTAGTATGCACAAAAGAGTGCAATGTGAGAGATAGCTCGAGTTCAACCGCAAATCTTTCATTGCCAAGGGCGTGTGTGTCGTAAGATTCACCTGTCATAACATTTTTGTACTTACGGAATAGCTTTAAGAGCTATATTCCAATAAACTCGTCGAAATCAAGTTGCACATTGATTTCCTTCGGCAAACTTAGATTTGCGTTTACGAAAAACAGTTGTGGACTCTATGTCTTGTTAACAAGAGCTTATTTTGGAGATTTTGAAAAAATTAAATGTAAATGTGGTTAGGTAACGTGCGTAAGCTCATAAAGAGGGGGGTTACATAAACCACGTGGGTCCCTTGAGGCGACGCTAGCGAAAGCCCGGCAATGACTAATGTCATGGCATGTCATGGACCTCCTTGGATCTCGGTCATGGATTTAAAAATCGAAATTTCGGTATAAAAAGAAAATATTCCGTAGAAGTTGGAGTACTATTTGTTGGATGTTATTTTTTTGAATTCAAACATAAAAATCTGGGCGATCTTGTGGTCACCTATGAAGAATTAACAACTTGAGAAAACATATTTTTCTATCTTCTTCTTAACGAGTGGATTTTCAAGTCAAACAACGACCCGATAAACCCTGGTGTCAGAGTTTTCAAACCGCCTAGTAGCTCAGCTATAAGGCCTCTGACATTTTTCTATGAAAAATCTTGTGTTTTCTCAGAAATTTTTGCTAAATATTAATTCTTTTTTAATTACCATTTAAACTTTGAAAAAAAATGAGGAATGTTAAGCATGCGCATTTTGCGAGTAAAAACTGTACCGAATTTTTTTCTTGAAAGGATTATTGAATTACTTTTAACACCAACACAAAACTATTATTTTAAGAGATATGCTGACCATTACAGAAATATTATCACATTTTGTCTGAAATTAATAATACTTCATGTCAGACGTAAAGTCTTTTAATAAGTTGCTGCTAGTAAAGGATAATTTTGTCTCTACTAAACAAAACTTGTGTTTTTAACTCCAAATTTAACCATAAAAAAAATTGTGTGTTTCAATAATTACATCACACATTTATTTCCTCAATAACTTATACTTAGTACCTTGCTGAAATTTTATTACTTGACTTACAAAAAACACCTTTAACGACAAATCCACAGACCAACATAAACAAATAATTATTTCCGCCATAATTCATACAACGTAATAAAAGACGAAATGTGAAAACGAGACGCACTTTGCCACCGCGAACTGTGTACGTATTGCGTCATTCAAACAAAACTTTTACTCAACCAAGACTCAACCGGACGTATAAGAAAAAAAAATGACTTTCTCCTTTACAAACCTCTACTATAGAACGTCGTAACAGATTCGTGCTAAGAAGTTCAATATAGCAACTTAAGTCTATAGAAGTAAAGATGAGTTTTGGTTGTGCATGCGCAGGAGTTTGACTATTGAAGATCGTTAGAAGGAGGATAGGTTAGAAGACAATAGAGGGGTCAAGATACTCGTGAAGAATCTTCGGGATTCGATTTCGATTGGTTTGTATTGGGAAGTTAAGTAAGTACTTTATCTTAAATTCATCAAACATCCATTCCATATGCAAAGGTTTATGGTGGACTAGTAGCAACCAAAAAAATATATTGTCATCTATTTAGTGTTTCTGGGCATACCGTAAAAGCTTGTAAAGGGACTTGTATTGCAGTGTATGCGATGGTCTGAGATACATTGAGCCCTTGGTGAAAAAGCCTATTGAGTATGAATCTGTTATCGTTCTGCCTACTCCATAAAGGATAAATGCGTAACTTTACTGGGTGTAAGGGACAGCTTCCCGAAAACTGGTAGAGCTTGCTCAGTCAACGAAACTGAACAACTTTCAAGAAATGAAACAAAAAATGGCTTTTTTTTATACAAATTTTCTGTTCGAGGTGGTCGGAAAGTGATATTTATTTCATTTCCTGCAAAAAAATCCTGGCGTAAGTTGTTCAGTTTCGTTATGTTATAAGCAACCCCTATCAGATTTCAGGAGCTGACTTTCTGAGCTGTATAGGTATGTAATTTATGTTTCTCCAGCACTTTAAAGCTAGTTGCAAAATCATCATCAATTATCATAAGCTGCAATAGTCCAATGTTGGTCACGGGCCTCCCAAAAATTTGGGAGTATTCACCACGCATGGCAGATGGATAGACGACCGCAGCAGTTTTTTTTTTTCATTTAGTTTTTCTTTGGATGAAATTTTACGATACATCCAGGAAAATATGGGGCAATCAGCCAGCAGCAGCTAATAATAAACTCTCTAATTCCTTACTTTGTAAAATAGTAAACTCAATTGACTAAAACACACCGTCATTGTTACAAAACAAAAAGTCGTCCAAATACCAGGTGAACTGAGGAGACCCTATGACCAAACAAAACCGCACCGCTGACTCAATTACAAATAACAATACGGCTATTACCACGTCCGACTTCTTACATTACGCGACATGATGTAACAGACGAACTACAGATCATTCACAAAGATAGTTCGCAAATTATCCGCACCGAATTTTCACCCTATTGTGTGTTCCGACGTGGGAACAACCCGTGACGAGGTTCTTTCGCGAACAATGGCAAAGTTCATCGAGACATAACAAGGAAAGTCTATATAGAGTACGACCTGCTACAATTTTGTTTATACGTAATTTTGTGTTCATTGAAAAAGGTGGTGTTTGTGCTATTTTAGAGGAAAAATAACCTGTGACTCCTTACTCATTTTGACTATGATAATCCCACTTCTGATTTAGTGCATCAACATCAAAAATGTTTTCTTTACCTTCCAAGTTCATTTTTCTTCTAATTTTGTCGTTAGCAATAGAAGTGATACCAATACAACTACAGCAAGGAGAGGATTTAAAAGAAAATAATGTAGAAGGATCCCAACTTAATCAATGTATAGACGTGCAAAGAGGCGCAGAAGTGGGTGTATGTTTTGGAAAAGAATTGCTTCACAAATTGACACAGTATGAGGAATCTGATGAGTTTAGTTTGGCAAATGGTGTATCATTTGTAAGGGATGAGAAGACTCCAAGGGACATTGCCAGTTTTCTTGATAAGGATCCTATGGACTTTCGGTAAGGACGAAATGGATAACTTATATAATAACTCACATTTCTCTAACAACCTAGTCACGTCTTCTCAGAGGAAAAGACATCAACGAGTTCTCTCTTAGATAAATATTTTACAAATTACCTAAAATAATTAGGATCCAACAAATATGCTGACAGCACCACATACGTTTAACATAGTACTGTTTTAATTAAGTACAATCACTTTAATGTACATAGGTATGTGTGAGCACAAATGCTATTTCAATAAACACAAATGTTAGACCAGCTAAATATCTGCTTAGTTTTGACTACACTATTAGTTTCTCTTTCTGTACTAATTCTCTATCTGTTTTTTTTGTTAATTTTTAAGACTAAACGGATAAACCGACTTTAATGAAAGGCAGAACGATAGATGATAACTTACAGACAGACATAGGCTACTTTTTACCACAAGAAAATATCTCATTCCTACAAAAAAACGTTCGTTCGCGTTTTTTTTTTCAATAATGTAGGAGATTTTATTTATATTACAGGTCTATTATGGAAGATGCCAGCAACCTCATTTCCAAGAGATCTCTCCACTGGGATCTCAGTGGAGTTTATCCTGGATTGGTGATGAGGATTGGCCCAACTCTGGCCAATGGGGTTTTAGAGTTTGTCATGGATCCTCGAATCAAGGATAGAACATACCACCAACAGCCCCATGGTGAATTGTCTACAGGTAAATACAAATACAAATACTTCGAGTATATTTAATATACCTTACCATTGCCTCCGTGGTCTAGTGGTCTGAGCCATGGGCTCTCGATCCGGAGGTCCTGGGTTCAAAGTTGATATGATGTGTTAATGTATCACTTTGTGAGATTTTCCCCAGTTTGGTTAGGACATTGCAGGCTGAATCACCTGATTGTCCGAGAAGAAAAAGGATTCCGTGCTTCGGAGGGCACGTTAAGCCGTCGGTCCCGGTCTCTGTCAATAATAGTGGTCGTAACACAAACCATGTCAGAGGCCTATTAGCTGTGCTATTAGGCGGTTTAAAAACTCTGACACCAGGGTTCATCGGGTCGATCGACTTGATACACATACGACAGAAGAAGAACCATAAGATGATTACTGTCAGCAAGAGCTTGCAAGAACAAGTTGTATACAGAAAATGTCATTTTATTGTCAGTACCTAATCATCTTAATGGTGAACAGGTTATATTATGATCTGATAACTAAGTATGAACAGTTACTTTACATGTTGGACTGAGAGCGATAATAAACAGAATATAACAGCTGCCTTTTCCCAGGTATACTGTTAAACTTAGTGGAGAAATTTGTTGAGTTTGGTTATTGTTATTTAAGTAATAGACTAAACCTGTGATCACAGCAATATGCAATGCACTCTTATCTGGAATGACTCTCAAATATTTATTTTAGATTTTTGCACTCACAGTGCTATATTATTTCTAAATAATATTAGAAATAACAAATCAAAAATTTCATCCGCCGACAGTTTGTTTGTTTGTTATTTCTAATATTATTTAGAAATAATATAGCACAGTGAGTGCAAAAATCTAAAATAAATGTAAAAAGTGTAGTGGTATCATTGATTGACTTGAATTCCTTTTGCAATGAAGGACTAGTCATAATTGTATAGTTGAAACATTATACGACAGATGTCGCTAGCGTCCACTTGACGAGTAAGAAATAACAGATCACTAATTTCACCGCTCAAAACTAAGCCGCCGTAGCTTAGATGGTTAAAGCGTTGGGCCGGTTTTCCAAAGACGCGGGTTCAAATCCTGTCGGCGGATGAAATTTTTGATTTGACTCTCAAATAATCGTCACACGAAGTGTAAACGTTTTTAGGAACCCGCTGATGTTAACTTACCCCGTAAGCGATACAAGCGTATGTTATAATCAGTACAGAGCCATCTACACTTTTCCACTAGAACTAAGAGAAAGCACGACCAACGTTGCGCAAAAGAAAGTGGTGAAGGTTCAACTATCTTCGAACGAGTTACGCAGTACCGCCATCTCTGAGAAATGTGTAAAACTTTGTACTCGAGCAGCAGATAGATCTAACCCATTTTTAGTTTTAGTTCTATGACAACGCCTAGTTGACTGTTTGTTGATGAAGACTGATATTATGGACTTCTAAACATTGTCTTGTATTTCTGAATGTGTTAACTTACTATATATGGACGAGTTCAGTGATTTTGGTTAAAAAAAAAAAACTAGCTATGCATTTCCAAAGGGTGAACGAACATGCCCTTCAAAGCAATGAAAAATACCTACCTATATATCCAACAATCTGCTTATTCAGCTTGCATTGTTCTGCCTAAATTAGGGACAATCGCACCAAGTAATGAATTTGTTGTTTTCATCTTAAGAATCGAATCCCAAGACTAGACTATTAAGTACCACACAGCCACAGAAGAAACTTATGCTAGATTTTAAATAATTGTAAGTGTTCATTAATTCTCAGTTTATTTCCCTTTTTCAGGACGTCTTCTAGCAAGAAACCTTCTGGTACCTTTCCTCTTAGGTTTCAAATTCCAGCTCTCTACCTTACTTCCTTTAATCCTGGGGCTGGTTCTATTGGCCAGTAAAAAGGCTTTCTTACTAGCCAAGGTAGCTCTGCTTGCTGTCACTGTGTTCAGCGGGGGGGCTGGTTTTGGAGGGGGCGGTTTTGGGGGAGGATCTTGGGGGGGAAATAGTGGGTCCTGGGGAGGATTTGAGGGTCCTCAGTTGCAGTCGTACACGTCGGCATATAATCATCATCATGGACATCACGGATCTGGAGCAGGTTAGTTTTAATTATCAATGAAAAATATAATTTTCAAAACATGAAACAAAACGGTGGCTGTGTAAATCTTTTTATGGAAGGCGCTCAGTCGACAAAAATAAAAATCTTTTACATATTGAAATTCGTCTGAAAAAAATCTTCCTATTTTTTAAATGGAGGTAAATTTTGATCACAGGTAGATTACCCTCATGTGAATGTAGCATAAAACCACATAGAGACCCAGAACATATCGGGTATAGAAATCGTAAGTAGGTTAAAATTTGGTGGAATTGGCTGTGACTAATAAAAAAATAATAACTAGGATTAAATGAATAGAAAAATAAATAGATTTAGAGTTATTGGTATTGAAGTTTATTTTTAGGCAAAAATATTATAGCAAGGAGCTACTTATAACAAACTAAAAGTACTTGATGAAATGGCTACAAATTAAAATAATAATAATTAGTGGCAGGGCATGCTAAATAGATTACATTGCTGGCTTTTTTTAAAAACTTTTTTATAATGCCCTGAATACTTTCGCGAAAGAAATTATTGAATACCCTAAAAAACATAATAATTTCTCACAGACATTTTAATTTTCAGGTTACTTCAATAGGAACCCTCACCACGCTGACTACTTCTACAAATCTGATGAGATGTCAACAGCTACTCCAATAACTCCAGATGAACTAAGAGATAGACTTGAAAGACTGTTTGTTACCAAAAAAGAGATAAATTCCGAAGAAGATATTAAGAGACAAGATGCTAAGATAAGGAATGCTAGGAATTTTGCTTGGACTCCTATTAATACTGGCTAGAATTTTATCTTTAAGGTGGTTCGATGAGCTCCCCAGCGCCAGCCCAAGAAATAAATTTATTGCGTCTAAAATATAAACATATTGGTGAATATTTTACGTTTTGCGAAAATCGGAAGTAATTCTTCATTTATTAATCCATCGGGCTTTTGAATTATATAATCCAGCAAACTTTGAATGTCGATCTTGCTAAAAGTGGCAACTACATTTACTAATATGTTCATATTTTAGACGCAATAAATTTATTTCTTGGAGCTCATCGAACCCCCTTAACTTTAGGCACACATTCAATAAATGCTAAGCTAATAAAAACCGTGTCATCGATTATTTTAAATATTTTTCTCGAACTTTACAATAACACACGTTACTTTTCTAGTCACTCTCAAAACATTATTCTTATCATATTTTATCTTAATCTTGTCTCCTTATTAATTCTTCTACTATGATTTTAAGTATCACTACAATATTGACAATGCACAGAGTTTGTATTATTTTTGTAAATAAACATATTTTATGATGTCTTGTAATTTAATTATTAAAATTAAGAATAATTTAAAAGAAGCATTTTATTATTATTATTATATGTCAATTCCTGATTACACATTTCACATACTTAATTGTAAGGTTCTTTATCGATATCTAAAGCAATATAAATGTTCAACTTAAATGCAAAATCTAAGCAAACTTAGCATAATTTCTTTCATCTATTTTTTTTATCCGGTAGATTAACCAAACTACACCACTATCAAAAAGATGAACTCTTACTTTGCCAGCTACCACAAAGTCGTCCGCATAAAGAATGACAAAGACTGCTCCATTGGACAGCTATAGATATGCACTTTCCTCGGAAACGTATCCTGTTATACGCATTCGCGTGAAGTTTTCACAGTATCTAGAGCATGTAATCGCACACTATTCTCTATAGTATGGGTGCTACGGTATTGTGGTGCAATGGCGCGTGCGAATGCTAGAATGGGGCTGAGAAACGTAGAAATGCAGTGGGGGCTGTCAATGTATGCTGAAATTTTGGCTGTATTGGATGTATTTTAATTAAGATAAAGCAAATTGGATGTTACTTTTTTACAGTCTAAGTAATTTACTATTTCTTGTAAAGAACAAATTGTCTGCAAATAGGTATGTTATTGTTGTATAATTTAGTCCTATATGGTACCAAGCCCCACTGGTAAATAGGCCCCGGAGAGTTTCTTCCATTCTTCCCTGTCCTTGTGCAAATAGGAATGATAAATAAGATCATCCATTCATTAAGAATTTAATGAAAATGTCAAAAATGCTCTATGTACCTAAATATACTTATTAGGTCCGTATAAATAAACAGCCTCTGAGACTGGAAGCGAGTTTGAGCGTTATCAGGAATTTTATTTCAGTACATTGTCATAATGGCCTGCCAAATCCAAACTTAACGTTACTCTCAATCTTGAGATCGCTTCATAAATACAAGCCATAAGCTAAATTAATAGTTTGCAATATTAATTAGTTCGTTTATTGATTGTTGTTCACAATTTTTGAAATGAAGAATCCATTATATTTTTATCATTGTGTCTAAAATGTTTTTTTTTTATATACCTCTCAGGCATCATTTTTAAAGCACATCATCAAGCACTGGGGTACGCAGAACAGATACGTTCTTCCAATTGATCTACTTTTATATCGCTGCCTCCAATGCTTTCTTCTTTTTTCAAACAAATGCCGGACTCAATAGCTTGCTTCTCGCGTGTCGTGATCTACTGTTCTAGGTTGTTAGCGTGTTTCGCATTTCGGACTCGATTGTACCTTGCTTTGTCTGCAGTTTGTGCTACCGTATTACTCATAAAATCTACTTCAGTTCAGTTTTTTTTAAAGATGGGTTTGCTCTTGACTCAAGTCTAGGTCGGAAGCGACTGAGACAAAGTCGACGATGGAGCGAGCTTATCCAGAAGATGCCTGTTCACTCTAACTTAGATGTGTTAGGGGTTGTAAGCATTCGGAAACACAGACTAATTCAAAGTGTGCCTAATAACACCTGAATGCCTTTTAAAAGTCTTTATTCTAACTTTGCTTACTGAGTTGCCAATTTTAAGCAATTTTCAGAGTTGGACGATTTTTTTCAGAGTTGGACGATTTTGTTGAGAGCCCTTGTACGAAATCTACTCGTTGACTGGAGTAATCATTATAAATAATCTGAATGAATGTAATTTACGTCCAACGTAATTGTATTTTAATGTAGGTATACTGAATTTTCATCCCCATTCAATGATACATACATACATACATAAAATCACGCCTTTATCCCTAATGGGGTAGGCAGAGCAAAAACGACCTAAACATAGGTTGTTCCGCCACGTCTGACAAGTTTCAAGGGCTAATACAGATGACGATTATGATATTGCTATAGTGACGGGTTGTCAGCCCATCGCCCAAATTGCAATACACTGAAACCCTCGAATCCCATTCAATGATCATTGAGTTTATTAGCTTATTACAACCCATTAAGCTTATGTGCGTGTTTAAAATAACTCTTACATTCAGAATGTTATTACCGTTACTGAAGTTGGTAATTAAATCTACAATCAGTTTGTTGGAGCAAGAATACAGTTATTCATCCCAGTAAGAACAATTTATGAAAAAATTGCAATGATGTAGTATTATGCTAATAATGGTTTCTAGTTTGTTAGTATTCTGTGTGGCGTTTGAGGGAAAGAGTGTTATAACCACACATTATACTATACAAAGGGCATATTAGAGGGAATTGTGTATTGCACATTGCTTTAATTGTATTATACTGAAAAGCTGGTCTATTTTCCAATCCGTATTTGAAAAAAAAGCATAAGTTCCTAAAATTTTACATGTTTTTAAAAAATGCTCACAAAGTTGACTGTCGGATTTTATTATAAAACTTGGTCATCTAAATTTTGGTAGATGATTTTGAAACCGTTTCCGGCTGAAAAATATCTCTGAATCTTTCTTATTCATCTAACTCTGATTTCAAAGTAAAACCTTAACCGAAAAGCTCCTGAGGAGATCATGTTGACATTTACCCAAACCGTATATAGTCTGGACTAAATTTTAATGATTATGTCACTTTCCTATGTTGTGTGGAAAAAGTTAAGTAGATCTTATCACAACCTGAAGTAGAAATAAAATAAAAGAGAATTGGTTGATTTAAATTTTTGTATTTTGAAAATCAAATAAATAAGGCGTTTCAATTTTTTTTTTACTTTATAGTTTATGCAATGTAGGTGCATTTATTATTAACACTCGATTGAGCAACGATTACTCATAGTTTCCATCTAATTCAGACAGAAGTTAACGTATGTTACGCATGCTATGAATGAACGAGAATTTCATCAATTTCAGTCAAGACACGCAGCGAATGAGATCTTCCGTCCCAACCAAATATGGAGATGCAGATTCCACATATTGCAGAGAAATGTTCCATACATTGGGCGCTTTTCCACTAGACGGCACGGCACCGGCAACGGCGACGGCACGGTACCGTCGACGGTATCGTGGATGAGATAATGTATGAAAATCAATGAAATTATATGACACGCTTTTCCGCTTGCCGGCACGGCACCGGCACGGTATGTCATCGATTCCCATAGGTATTGTCACGTGATCGTCGCCGTGCCGGTGCCGTGCCATCTAGTGGAAAAGCGCCCATTGTATGAAACTATTATTCGATTTTTATAGTCAGTTTCTTCGATTTGTCAACATTTCCATAAAAATACGCCAATATAATGTCAAGTCCCACATATCAAAGTATGATCAAAGTACATTGTTTGACAAGTCGAAGCTCTAGATATAAAAATCGATAAAGCTAATTTGTTGTAAGGTAAGCAGAGTGTCAATGTCGATTACCTAAGGTAGAAAAATAGTTTAATGTCACATTTGACAAATGGGACATTTTCTAGGAAAAAATACGATGAGGGTCGAAACATTAATGATAGGGAAACAAAACCATAAATTAATCAAATCACATTTATTAGGAAGCTTCCAATATGTTTTATTTGTCATCAATGTTTTTACCATCCTTCCATTCAGTTCAGACGATAAAAATGACGTCATATAAGTGTATTATTTAAAAAAATCATAAATGTTTATAAGTGTCTTGATTATTATCCAATCTAACATCAAATTGTTATCTACGAATTTTATGATTTCATGTTACGCACAGTTATAGAATAACTTATAACATATTTAGGTTCTTTCATAATGTTAAGATCTGGTGTGTAAAAAATACATGTACCTAATTTACTTTTAAAATTTACGTCTTAATAAAAAATTGGACAACTGTCAAAGATATTTTATTTATTACTGACCATTTCAAATTTATTATTACGTTAAATTAAAAATTAAAATAAAACAAAAATGCAGTCTCCAAAACGTTTATGATTTTTGTATTTTCATTGATTCTATTTCAAACATCTTTCCTCGTCATTATTACATAACTAATTTGAAAATTACACTAACAAATTAGTGTTACATTTCGTAAATAATATATTTAAGATTAAATAATTGGAATTAATAAATATTTATATAAAAGGTACTCGCGTAACCACCTAGTCGATGTACGACATTTTTTTATAAAAGTGTATACACGAAGGAAATGTAGTTTTAAACAATTTAACTACTTATACTATTCAGCACCATCCAACACACATACATAATTATAATAATGAAATACACTTAATATAAATTAACTTAATTATTTTTACAAAACTGGACATTCGAGCGATCAGATATTTTTAAAATAAATTAGAAATGCACAGTACCCGTCGACTAGCCTAATTTAATATCTATTATATTAATAACTTACGTAATAATTTATCTTCTTATATAATAATAACTTGTCTATTATAATAGTTATTTGGTGTAGACGATTATGTATCATTCGCTAAATGTCTTGCAATCAAATACATATTTACATATTATCTAGGTTACGCAATTATTTTTAAAAATATATTAAAATGCCTTTGATATTAATTAAGCAGCTAAACATTAAATATGTAATATATCTAACGTATATTGAGTACATAAAATTAGTCTAATATTTTGATGATAATAAGTTATGTAACTGTTTTTGAAACAATTCATTTCGTATCATATTATAAAACCTACGTACTTTGTAAGCCGTATCGTCGTTGTATATTTTTGTAAGGAGTCGTGTGTTACGTCTACTGCTTTTGGGCATACGCTCTGTATGCCCTATCTTGAGCTGCTGCCTCATCTTCCACGCTTCTTCTGTAGTGACCTCCTGGAGCAGTCGCGTCGAAGTCACCTCCATAGTGGGATGAAGAGTATGTATGGCTTTGAGACACCTGAGGATGCTTGACAATTTCATACGTGGTCTTCTCGTGCGCTTCACCGCCAGAGACGAGTTTCTTCAGCCCGATGATAGCAGATAACAACAGAGCAATCTTACCGATCAGCAAAGCCTTGCCAGCGATGAGAGCGATAGCTTGGAAAGCCATTGCTAAGAAACCGCCTTTAAGGAGTACTCCAGCTATGATAGGGCCCATCATTTTCTTCAACTTACTCCTGGCTTCGTTGATGGATCTTCCGACATCGTTTCCGACGCTCGTTGGTGAGATGATGACCCGGTGAGTCTGTATCAGCTTTGAGGTTGCAAGGTTGAGGAGTTTGTCGACTTGATCTGCCGGTAGCGAGTTCAGGTCTCCTTCTGGTAGCGACGAAGGGAACGCTCTTCCTGCGTCTTCTCTTTTGACTAAAGAAATCCCATCAACAATAGGGAGTTTCTCCAACCTCGCTGCCCTATCAGCCAGCTTTACTGCTTGAATCTTGAAGCACTTGACAATCTCCTGTGACCTTTCGCAATTGTCGTACATCCTTCCTAAAAGCTTGAGTCCAGCCCAGCCGAAGGTGTCGGCCGATGCCGCCGCGACACACAAAAACAGGATAAAACTCCCGCGGCAATCCATTTTGAGGAGAAAAACCCGCGGTATTGGAAACCTGGACACAGTCCAGTCTGTTCGCCTGCGTCTGTTGTAATGTGAAGAAAATACATGAGCACTGGCATTTATCTATTTTCACCGGGAACTACACTTATCTATAAATCTTTTAGAGCGTGCAATCGTTGCATAGTATCGTCGTTCACTGAGCCGTGCATGTACATGGCTGGATTGTGCCTGTGTGCGTGTTTTCAAGGATGTAGGGGTGATCAGCTCTCGTGGTTAGCATGGTCAGTGTCAAGGTCATTGTTGCAGTTTACGGTTTTTTGCGTATTGTCTAGACTTCATTGTTTGTTTTCTATGCAGTTTTTATTAATATCTTTCGTATAATTTTTAAGGGATGTGCCTTAAATGTCAAGGTTAGCTTAAGTTTACTGTAAGTATGACATAAAAGCAAAATTTCTACTACTCATATTTATATAATTTAATCTTTGTCATTGTCATTGTGTTAAATATTGGTAAAACAAAAGAAAATAAAATAACTTGTAAAGGCGCTCGTTTCATCATTATTTCATCGCCATTATCATATTTTTTAAGCGTTAAAATCCTGAAAATAGAGGTTAACTAAATTTAATTAATTCATAATGGTTTTTAAAATTGATCAAAGATTGAATTTTAACACTATATCTTTTTGTAAATAAAAATATAACCAGTTTTTTAATATAGAAGTTAAGACTAAACGACAGAAAATATAGTCTTTTTGTTAGTAATAAGTACCTATGCATGTTTTTTTACCGTGTTCAGAGATTCTGGTACACATAAAAGTTATTTCATGAAATAATGGTTCTAGGTTCCTAACAGGAACTGATCACGGAATCACTAGGCCATAATGGTTATTTTCATACTGCACTGATTTCAAACTCTGACTGCAGCATAAGGAGATGCGTAATCTGTTCTCAATTATGCCGCATAAGTAATTAAAACACAGTGTTATAATTTGCCACTTGTTTCCTGTGTAAATTAGTCTATTTATAAATTAGACAGTAAACTTATCGCTATAATTATTAATAATAATGTTTTATGACCTTGAGAGGTAATGAAGCTATTTTGTACATGGCTCGTATACAAAGATAAATACCTAGTGAATCTTTTTAACTATGATAATTTGTAATTGATGTTTTCCACGCTGGTTTGGATATAATAAATACAACTAGAATGAATTTATTTTTCGGGTAATCGCTTCTTAAAATATGCCATGTGCATTGTAAATGACATAACTTTTAACTAGCGGTCTGAGCCATGGGCTCATGACCCGGAGGTCCCGGGTTCGATTCCCAGCGGGGGACAACGACTTTGTGTTGTTGTTTCTAGTTTAGTTAGGACATTGCTGGCTGATCACCTGACTGTCCGAAAAGTAAGATGATCCATGCTGTCGGATGGGCATGTAAATAGTCGGTCCTGCGCCTGATTTCTCTCTGGTCGTGTCAGTTAAACTGTCCCATCAGAATAGAGATTAAAGGAATAGAGAGTGCACCTTGCACTTTAAGTTTACATAGGTATGTAAACTTAAAATTTTGTGTATGTGTGTGTCAACGTTGAGCACACAATTAAAAGAATAAGGCTCGTAATTATGAAACGATCTCAATTTATAGAGCAATATTAATGATTATGAAGTAAAAATTTGACAGGCCGTTTTGTACTGAAATGAAATTTCTCATATGAACTCAAACTCGCTCTCTATCTCAAGAGCTGATTATTAATATTCCTAACCTCAGCTAGTCTTTAGTTAAATGATTATTTTGATTCACTTACACAATAATACTTCGTGTTCGCGTGCCTCCTGTTATATAATTATTAGACGATTGATATCTAATATTCATTTCTCTGATCTTACTCTCGAATTAAAGATAATTAATTAATTAAGTCACGGTATATTACTATTAAAAAGTATCTGCTTCAATCGAGTAGGGTTTTCAAGTCAACGTTCGACCCGATGAACCCTGGTTTCAGAGTTTTAAACGTGACATTTAGTATTACAAATCACATAATGACATTGTCATGTTTGATCAAGCATCGCATAGCAGATTGTATAAAAAGAAAAACTCTTATTATGAAAGAATTTCCAAAAATAGTCAAAAAAGCCCTAGTTTTTTTTTTTTTTTTTTTACAAATTATCCAATGTTTTGCTAAATATTTTATAAAAATATTTATGCTCACGTTGATGTCTTTTATATGGAGGTTCTGGGCTTTTGACCCTATTCAAAGAATGTCTCTCGTCAACTGTGCAACTACGAATATTGAAGTTCTCTGGTCACATATCCGAGCAGTCGATGGAAAGACTGGTGGTACAGGGCCATGTAGAAGGCAAAAGATTAAGAGGCCGATCATCTACCAGATGGACAGACTCAATTAAAATAGTGACAAAGGAAACCATCTCTGAATGCTCTCGCAGCGCAGAAATTCGGCGGAAATGGAGCGACATTGCGAAGAAAGCGGATTCAAGCCGAGATACCTCAACTTTGTACGCCATCGGAGTAACCACAACCACTCTGTCTGTAGAAGAAGTTTGACCCTATTCTGAGGTAACAGAGACAGAGAGGAGTGAGAAAGTCTATGGTGGGAAGAGAAAACATTCAGAAAAAGCCTTAACCCTGTCTATTTTACTGTACATAAATATAAATTAATGATATGCAGGTATTTAATTACCATTTCATCACTCTAGCGTCTTAGAAAAATATGAGTTTAAATTTAGGCTCGTATTTATAAAGCGATCTCAAGTTTGAGAGCGATATTAAGTATAGATTTGACAGGTCGTTTTGTACTGAAGTGACATTTCTGATACGTACTCAAACTCGCTGTCACTCTTGAGAGCTGATTATAAATATAATTGACTGATACAGTCAGATAAGTCAGTTATTCAAATAAAGGAATAGGATGCATATCTTAGCGTCATAGTAAAGGGTTCAATGGATCAATGAAATATGCAAATTGCTACAATTTTCCCGAGAAAGCTTTGGGAAATCAACACAATCTAGTTATTATTGCTATTCATAGAGCACAATGCCATGATCGATGCCACGTAATTACTGGACACGGACAGTAAAACATGTTAAAGACTGCGCATTGGATTGATAGCTTTTAGGATATTTTTGTAGTACCTAAATAAAAATATGCATTGCTTTCCTTCTAAAAAAATATCGACCCCAGAAATACAATTTAATTCTTTAAAAATTCTCCGACCCTTTGAATGATTTCCGGCACATACATTTAAATTGAGAAAATTATGTCCATGATGAAATAATTTATTATAATCACAGAAAAGTAAACCGAAAAAACTGAAAAAAAAAACTACCTAAAGTGCGGCGTAAAAGTCTTGCAGATGTCAATAAATTCACGAGTAAATCAAAAAACAAAATAAGCATCGTCTAACAGTTTTACAGTCTGTGTGTAACAATGTCATTAGACATTGTACTCTTGGAAACAGGGACGAATCTTCGATATATTACCTTGATAAGATAATTAATGTAACAAAAACTGTGATTGGAAGAAAATATTGCAACCGCATGAGAACGTAGGTACATGGGTTTTATGCTGTGCCGGTGTTTACCTATTATATCTTCCCGTGGATTTTATATCTGATTTATTTATTTATCGTATGGAATTATTTGCTGCGAGGTCCAGAGGAAAGGTGCAGCAGCCGGTTTTTGTTGCACTCTTAGCACCGCCCGGGGTCACGTGTAGGGTTTTTAAGGTAGTTCCTACGGACGTGGAGCAACATCGACCAGAAACGACCACTATTAGAAACAGTGACCGGGACCGATAACGTGCCCTCTGAAGCACGGAATCCTTTTTCTTTCAGACAATCAGGTGGATTCAGCCTGCATTGTCCTAACCAAACTGGGGAAAATTTCACAAAGTGATAAATAGACAAATATCAACTTTGTGTCCCCCCCCTGGGAATCGAACCCAGGACCTCCGGATCGTGAGCCCATGGCTCAGACCAATGGACCACGGAGGCAGTTGATGACTTAAGGAAGTAGAGTGCAGAGAATATAGGTGACTTTTTAAGTGACTGATGATACTGAAACCTAGGTACACCAAAGGACAATCTTGAAGTCGTTTAAAATCTAATATTCACACTGAAGTGCTTGAGTTCAAAATTTTAATGCTTGGGTTTAGATAGGTCAAAATATTTTGAAAATTTGGCCAGACAAAATTGACTGATTGATTCATAATGAGAGAACATAATATTATATTATGAAACAGTTGTCCGTGTCCAAAACTAATTAGATAATAACCTTACCATACAACCTTTAAAAATGAAATGAACTATACATCGAGTCCGAAATTTCACTTTCAATGTCACAGGCATTTTCTAAACACCTTCTAACGACTTGACGAAAATCTTGACTTGACACTTCATACGACGTGTGGCGGCCATTACTATTGACATTTCACATCTCACAACACTAAGAGGCATCTAAATTGCATCGATAAAGGTCATAAAGGTTTGGTGAAAGCCTCCGAGGGGTAATGAACGTATTGTGAGGTTGTTCTACAGCGGTCTACATAGTTTGTTCTTTGTGACGACGTCACTTCAAAATATACATACATACATACATACACAAATCACGCCTTTATCCCTAGAGGGGTAGGCAGAGCAAAAACGACCTAAATAAAAGTCGTTCCGCCACGTCTGACAAGTTTTGAGGGTTATTACAGATGAAAATGTATATTGCTATAGTGACAGGTTGTCAGCCCATCGCCTAATTACAATACTGAAACCCTCGGATCCCTTAGCTGATTTTTACAGCATGCCCGGGAGGAGATGCAGCTAGGAGATGCAGCTGGCACATTCTATGTTTTTCTATCTCTCCCAGTCCAGCATGGAAGTTTATTTTACTTCAAAATATTTATTATAGAAATCTGAAATTAGATGTAACATACCATTTTTATTATCAAAAGTAAATTAGACATAATTTTAAGTAGGTATGTTTGTCTGATCTCATATAATTTTACATAAAACTTAATTTCACACGTGGACAAATGTCTTATCTTCTCGAAATAAGATATTTTTGCGTAAACTTAAACTGAGCTAACCTGTCCTTGCATTTGGTTAATGTTAGGAAATACATAATTGTTTTCAAATTGTTTTTATGTAAGTATAATTTTATTTTCTAGTCTTGATAAACTTGCAAATATTTTGCCACAGTCAGTGAAAAATAGCAAAAACAAAAAACAAACAAGAATCAACAGCAAAATTTTTTATAGAAGTCTAAGGCCCGTATTTATAATCAGCTCTCAAGAGTGACAGCGAGTTTGAGTTCGTATCAGAAACGTCATTCCAATACAAAATGACCAGTCAAATCCGCACTCAATATTGCTCTCAATCTTGAGATCGCTTTATAAATACGAGCCTAAGAAAATAAACCAATCAACCACTAAGAGGTATAAAAATATCTTAGAAAAACGGAACCATTACCATCAACCATACTAACGGCGTAATGTAGAACAATGTAGAATAACTCATTTCGTATGGTCGTTGTTCCCATGACTAAATCGATAGCAGAAGCGCAGGTGAAATTTCAAGGAAACGTTATTATTCTTTGGTTTGAACAATTTTGAGATAATTTCAATTGTTTTTATGATCAATCTTATTTAGTAAGTTGAGTTACTGAAATATAATTTTTTGACTTTTATTCCAAATTCACATGCCGTCATTTTAATATACAAATAATTTTATATTATGATAAAAAATGAATAAGTGTTAGTAAATTATAAAAAAATTACGTTGTGTTTTGTGGAGGCTTTGTCCTCGCCTTTTCACTATAGCCTGTCAAAACACTTGATAGATGACCTATGTGCTCCGGAAGAAGTCCATCATAATATAAAGTTGAATCGTTGAGGCTAAGGGGCATGGCAAATAGGAAGCGGTGCGGCGCGGGCGAGGCGGAGGCGCGTCAATTTTGTATGTAATTTACGTCTGCGCAGCGCAGCTTGATTTGAAGTTTCTATACAAAAACGACACATCGGCGACGCAACGGCGCCACACCGCTCCCTATTTGCCATGCCCCTAAAACCTCTGGATAACATAACAATTTAGTTCCTATTATTCAATACTAGCTTTCCGTCCGCGGTTTTATCCGCGTTAAATGAGTATACACGTGGAAATGAAGGTTTTCCCGCGGTAAAAAATAGCCTGTGTTTTATTCCAGGACTTAACGTGCCAAGTTTGCCGTTCAGTGGTTAAAGCGTGATTGAGTAACAAACATCCAAACCTCCAAGCATCTAAACCTCCTAACATCCATATACTTTCGCATTTATAATATAGGATACCTAATATTTGCCTAAGAATAAGATAGAGGGAGACAAAACTATAATATCATGAGAACAAGTCAAAACTCTCAAAAACTACCTTTAACTTATGTAATTACTTACCTATGTAAACATAATACACTTACATCTATTTTGTGTACTCAAGTGTTAAATTGTCGATTTCATGGCTCTCAAACTGAGATTAGTAATAATAAATTACTATGCATATCGACCCTTCGAGTAGCAAATGTCGTAAAAGCCAAATCGCTACTTTTGGGAAATCGCAAAAAACTAAAAATGGAAAAAAATAATCTTATGTATTTTTTATGTTTCTAAAGCTATATTCGTGCTATTTATGTATGTTACTGAGCGCAAAAATCCCTTTTAAAGTAGGTAAGCATCAAAAAGGTAACTTCAATAGTTTAAGAGAAAGCATGGCTTTTACTACATTTTTTTTCAACAAAAATGGCGTTTACGACAAAATTTGCAATTAATGGGATAATCAAAACTGTTGTATTATACATTTTGCTTGAAATAAGACCTACTTTTTATGTAGTAAAATACCAAGTTCATAATTAAAACAAATAGTCTATTGTAGTAAAAATCAGCCTTTATTCTGTTATTACTTGAACAATTTCAAAACAATGATGTTTTATTGTAATTTCTAAGTTTATAATCATAAATTCACATTAACCTAATAAGAACCTGATAAAACTTCAAGTAAAAATAGTATCAGTGAAGTAATTTTTAACACAAATGCTGCACACAGATGCAGTCTTGTGAAATGTTTTGCAGGAGAGGGTATAGAAAAGTATGAAAACAGACTGTTTATTCCATAATGGAATGGGATACATACTTAACAGATATGCAGCCTTTTGAAATGAAAGAAAACTGAGCCAAATAGGTCTATCTTCTGATAGAGAGATGCAGCCTTGTGAAATGTTTTGTAGGAGAGGATATAGATTTCATGTTTTTCTGTATATTCTCCTACAAAAGTATGCAGCCTTTTGTATTGAAAGAAAACTGAGCCAAATACTCGTACATCCAACAAACACACTTTCGCATTTTATAATTATGAGTATGGATTCGCAGGAAGAAAAGCAGCTGGTATGTTTTTTTTGCTCCCTGCCGCGCAATCTTGCATGGAAAAATACAGATCCAGAAATTTTTCCTTTAATTTTGGTAAAAAAACTAAGTACCTAATCAAGATATTCTGACGTTAAGTTCATCCGTCGTCACCAGAGATGCAACCTTGTAAATGATAGGAGGAGAGCGTATAGCAAACCATGAAAACAGCTTTTTTATTTCAATTAGGAATGGGATGTTATTTTTATTAAAAGCAAACTGAGCCAAATAGATACAAATAGATTCGTCGGAGAAACAGCCTTTTTAATTTAAAGTAAACTGAGCCAGATAAATTCAACAGAGATGGAGCCTTTCGAATTGAAAGAAAACTGTGCTAAATAGATCCATCAGAGATGCAACTTTTTAAATTGAAAGGAACCTGAGCTAAATCAATCCGTCAGTGATGTAGACTTTGGAATCAAAAGGCAACTGTGCAAAATGCAGCCTTTTGAATAGTTTTGGAGGAAAGCGTACAGAAAAGCATGAGAATAACCTGTTTATTTCAAAATGAGAATGGGGTACTTCCTAAAAATATGCAGCCTTTTGAATTAAAAGTTTACTGTGCAAAATAGATCCATCGGAGATGCAGCCTTGTTATTTGTTTTGGAGGAGAGGGTAAAGAAAAGCATGAGAACAGCCTGTTTATTCCATTTGGGAATGGGATTCATGCTAAACAGATATGCAGCCTTTTGAATTGAAAGAAAACTGAGCCAAATTTATCTGCCAGAGATGCAGCCATGTGAATTATTTTGGAGGAGAGGGTTTAGAACTTGGGTTTAGAATAGCATAAAACAGCCTGTTTATTCCAAATGGGAATGGGATACATGCTGAACAGATAAGCAGCCTTTTGAATTGAAAGAAAACAGAACCAAATAATCTTTCATCCAACAAACACACTTTCGCATTTTATAATAGGAGTATGGATTCTCGGAAAGAAGAGCAGCTGGTATGTTTTTAATCGCTCCCTGCCGCGCAGTCTTGCATGGAAAAATACAGATTTATAACTTTTTTCCTTTAATTTTGGTAATAAGACTTAGTAATCAAGATTTTCTGACGTTCGGTTCATCCGTCGTACCGTGGTCCGTCTTGAACAATCACAGTGGCGCCACCTAGCGGAATTAAATTTTGCAACATATTCGATTTCCACACAGGAATGAGATGTTTTCCTGCGGTAAAATGTAGCCTATGTCGCTCTCCAGCCTCCAAACTATCCCCTAGCAAAAAATCGTACCGTGCCGACGCTCTGTTGCAACGTGAAAGAAGGACAAACAAACAAACAAACAAACACACTTTCGCATTTATAATATTAGCTCCTTTCCTCATTAACACCGGACTGGCAAAATACGGTGGTATCGTGCAGCATTTGTGTTAAAAATTACTTCACTGATACTATTTTTACTTGAAGTTTTATCAGGTTCTTATTAGGTTAATGTGAATTTATGATTATAAACTTAGAAATTACAATAAAACATCATTGTTTTGAAATTGTTCAAGTAATAACAGAATAAAGGCTGATTTTTACTACAATAAACTATTTGTTTTAATTATGAACTTGGTATTTTACTACATAAAAAGTAGGTCTTATTTCAAGCAAAATGTATAATACAACAGTTTTGATTATCCCATAAATTGCAAATTTTGTCGTAAACGCCATTTTTGTTGAAAAAAAAATGTAGTAAAAGCCATGCTTTCTCTTAAACTATTGAAGTTACCTTTTTGATGCTTACCTACTTTAAAAGGGATTTTTGCGCTCAGTAACATACATAAATAGCACGAATATAGCTTTAGAACTTTCTTGATTTTGATAATAATAAAATGTTGTATAAGCAGTGATTAGACATATGGACTTAATTTACGACATTTTGTCCAGTCAAGGAAAGCGATTACGAAAATTAAATAATTATAAATCAAAATTATTGTTGGTGATTAATCTTAGAAGCAACAATCTTTTTTTTTATAGCTAAGTATTAAATTTACAGTTCGATTCAGTTCATTAAACTGCCCACTTAGGTTGGCCTTTGAATTCAATTTTGTATGTTAGATACTCGAAGCGTGTTGAAATTGTAAAACAACACATTTTACGACATCACATTATTAATATTATTTTGTAGTGTTGCTGTCGTAAAAGCATTGTTTTAAACACGTTGTTCGTTACGACAAAATAGTCCAAAATAACTGCAAGCATCCTAGGGAAAATAATGTTGTAATAGCATTATTGCAAACTTATTTGTCATTTACGTCAAGTTAACTCTTTGTACATTCTTGGATTTGATAACAAAAAAATGTTGTATAAGCACTGTTCATAAAAATATGTTATTTACGACACTTTATGACAGTTATCCTATGTCAAAATAGGCGGTTACGACAATAAATAGAAAAAAATGCTGAATTTCGGTGCTTAAAAATCTGTGTAGTAAAAGACATTTTTTTCAAGATATCAAAATTTTAAATATACAGATCGATAGAGCTTGTTAAATTACATAAGACAGCATTAAAAACTCATTTTCGCCAAAATGGCTTTTACGACATTTGCTACTCGAAGGGTCGATATTTTTCGTCTATGTCCTGCATGAAGGTATTTTTTTTAAACATAGCATGCAAATATCCGAAACTCTTTTTGGACAACCTGTATATGAAAATAAATATAATTATTTTTTTTAATTGACTTAATTTTTTATATTAGATTGACTTTATTTTGTAAACCTAGCCAAACTTTTTTAGTGATTTTATTAGGCAATCAAAGTCTCTACACACAATTATAATGAAAGTGAAAGTATAAACAAAATCACTGTACATACACTAGTTGATAAAAACACTTAAACATCATCTTATGAGGTCAATGGACAATAATACTAGCTTTGAGCTATGTCACGGGTAATTTGATTAGAAGGGCAATATTAAAAATGCCCATGAAAATTGATGAAGGCGTGAAATTAGCTAACATTTATTTTATACATTCCTCACAAGTTTTTGATAAACTGAGATATCTGTGTATCTGTCACTACTATAGCTGTCATGGCTTCAGTCACTGTCAGTGTAACCTAGCCAAATTTGAGTTCCAAATATTGCCACATGAACAGATATGTCAGTCACACAGGGTATCAGGTACAGCCCATGTTTTGGTTCTGGCTGTACTTGAGGTTCATTTCATAAAATATTTTTCTTTCTATTACTGTAGTGACAGACTTCGGCCCTTTTGCCACAAATTACAATAAACTGAAACCCTTGGTTGGGCCTATTAACTAGATATTAGGGAAACAGTAAGCAAGGCATAAGATACAGCTATTTTTATCGCTCCCAGACCAACATGGAAATGGTAAAAAAAAATCACATCTGAAGTACTTTGAATATATCTAAAATTATCATTTTAATTTCTACATCGCCTGCTATAAGACATTTCATACACTGTTCAAATGTCTTCAACTACCCGTAGCATAACGTAGGTAAGTATAGTAACAGAAAGTGACAATGAATGAAGATTCATTGAGAAAAAATGCATATCTATGTGGGTTTATAGGCTTATTTAAATAGAACTAGAATGTACTTAGCTACTTACTTTCATTTTAAACAATACTGCAAATGAATAGCGAGAATTTTGTGAGAAACTATGATGAGTGCCCCACGATCTTGAGCTCTCGCATATTTTTTTAGATATTTTCAGAATCTTAGGCTCGTATTTATAAAACGATCTCAAGTTTGAGAGCAATATTAAGTTTGGATTTGACAGGTCGTTTTGTACTGAAATGATATTTCTGATACAAACTCAAATTCGCTGTCACTCTTGAGAGCTGATTATAAATACGACACTTAGTAATGTTGTAGCATTTAAATTGCGTCCATGGACTTTTGGACTTGTTCTTAGCGTGTCGATGGCAGACACTATACACAGCAACTGCCTCCGTGGTCTAGTGTAGGCTCTCGATCTGGAGGTCCTGGGTTCGATTCCCAGGGGGAGGGGGGACAAAATTGATATTTGTAAATTGAAAACTTCTACGCGCTCATCAACTCACCTGTCAAGCGTGGTGAGTATGGCGTATACCTCCAATTTTTGGGAAGCCCATGTCCAGCAGCTAACTATTGTGGCTAATGATGATGATGAAGCTATAATAGGCCCGAACGATACGGACAACCATAATTTATGCTTTTTTTTCTAACCCAGGCCTACCAGAGAAAGCAAGTATATGCCTATATAATTAATACTTTTACCCAAAAAGCAGAGCGTTTCAGAATAAATTTATTACAAAGTCAAAGTAATATGAATTTTATTAGTTTTAAGTATTCATAAAATTTGCATGAAAATGACATGAATAATCTCGTATTTTAAGGCGTTGGCACTTGCAATTTCTTTGACTTACTGAAATATTTTGTAAGCAAATTAATAGTACATTTTATTTTGTATGAAATAATTCCGTATGAAAAAATTAAATAGTAGCTAATCAGTAATACGCATTAAAATTTCTTTGACATTAATGAAAACAACTATTTTAATGTATATTGCACTTTGTAGAAGATGCAATAAGTTTATTATGAACCATTATATTTGCAAAAAAAAAAAGGTTATAATGCTTTGTTTGTCACTTTCTTAACAACTTTATAAACAGAGTAGCCTGATCTTACGTGACCAAAATTTGTCAAAATAAGATGTTTGATTCTCCATACGAGGCGTGTTGCCAACCAGGGGCCTATTTCATAAAACTACAATGAAAATTGTAGTTTTGACATGATACAAGGAAGATTATCAGCTACGAAGTGTAGATCGAATTGTCACTGTCAAGTTGTCATTGTCAGTTTTATGAAATAGGCCCCAGGCGAAGTAGCATATTTCTCGAATTATTAAGAAATATACAAATTTTCAATTAGTCTAAGATCCAATCTCGTATGTCGACTAATCATGAGCACAAATCATGGCAAACTACATTATAATGAGCGATAGTGATTGGCATCCACTAGCATGGGTAACTGGTCGGTCATCGTATAACCTCTTTGGCATAGTAAGTAGTATGCTAACCTTTGACTTGGAGATTCAGCATTTGCTTCTTGAACAGAAATCGAAATTTGATCACGACCTTACATTGCAAAATTAAGAATCTTTCGTTAAGTGTTAATATTTCAATAAATGTCGTTTTTGTATCTTGAAAATTTTGTAAAGTTTAGTTGTCCAACAAATCCCATTCAGTTTGCACTGTCTTCGAAATAACCCTGAAATTATCTTACAGCGCGTACGCGATGCCTTTGACCCCTGCACTCGCAAAGTCACGGCCGCGAACGTGTCTGTCTACGAACTATGGAGAGAGCATTATTATCTTACACTGGGAGAGCTTGGAAGTAGATCTTTCCATCCACAAAAGAGTAAATGGCGTTGGGAGCGGCAATGACTTCTCGAATCAGTGTTTCTATCCACAGAATTGGGCAGAAGAGTAAATGGCGTTGGGAGCTAGCGCCAGCGAATTCTCAAATAAGTGTTTAAAAATGCAGGTATATAAATAATAATAAAGCACCTGTCTGTGATGATTATGTGCTTTGAAAAGCACCTTGAGACGTTGGTCCTTTCGTTCTGTTTCTGATAGTTTAAGTTATATAACACATTTCAAAAACCCAGAAAGCGGTTTAAAAAATTTGTGAATTTCATCGGTCATTTTTGTAGACTCGACTTACCTTTAATGTCAACATTAATGCAGGTATTAAGGCCCGTATTAATAAACAGCTCTTGAGTCTGGCAGCGAGTTTGAGTTTGTATGTCATCTCAGTACAAATCGGCCGATAAAATCCATACTTAAATTGCTCTCAATCTTGAGATCGCTTCATAAAAATACGAGACATTATGCTTTCCTTAAAACGATCATCATATTAAGTATGACGATGCGATAGTTCAAAATATACCATACGTAACGAACAAAAGTAAACCTCAATCGGACTCTATCATAAAAGGGACAAAAAAGCAAAACCATAAGTTACCACACTTTACTACAAAGAATCACTTTTTCTTCCGGTGAAAAAAGAAAGTATTTTTTTTATTATTATGAAATGATTCTTTCAGAAAGATGGGTATTCTTCAATTGTTATGAAAGAATTGATTGCGCCATTTTTAGAGTTCATCGTGCTGTCATTTGTATTTTGTGAAAACCTGTAATAAGCTGTTAGTTTTTAAACATTTTATCATAATTATCTGTCTTCCATGATAGACTTGGAGCAATTGAAGAACATAGAGTGTTCCAACTGCCCTTCCTCCCGGGCATGCTGTAGAAGTCAACAAAAGGGATTCGAGGGTTACAGTGTATTGTGCTTTAGGCGATGGGCTTACTACCTGTCACTTTAACGATACTCATTACAATCTGAATTTTCTCTCAATACTTGTCATAATAACAAAAGTGGTGAAAACGCCTTTTACTTTTAGGTATTTTAATCTATGCCCACCCTGTAAGGGAGAAAGGCGTGACTGTATGTATGTACTGTCAAAGATAAGGGTATCTAATTGAGCAAGAGTTTTTTTAAAAGAAATTACAATAGTATTGTCTATACAGCCTTATTGCTAAGTAGAAATTTCTTCCAGGCAACCCTAGGACATAAGAAAGCAAAATGAAATACAGCACAACAAACATTTGAATTCAAAATTACTTACCTAGGAGGGAATTGAACTTAGAACTTTCTGCCTGGAAGGCTTCTACTTAGGTACTTGTGCTTTCAGAGTGCAAAACCTTACCGGGTGTAAGGGACAGCTTCACACAAACTGATAGGTAGAAGTCGCTCGACCAATGAGAGAGACTCGCGCGGGCTCGGTTATAGCCGGAGAGCTAGATGCAGCTTTTGGAATCATAATAAATACTGACTATTAATTAACTCTTTTATTTATTGAGTTGGATATTTTTTTATATTTTTCATGGTGCCCTTTTACGTTACTGAAACACCCCCTAAGCTATGGCACGCAATTAAATTAACACCCTCTATAATCAAATCAGTGGTTATCAAAGATATTTACGTAAGAAAAGAGAAAAATATATGTTTTACTTCACATATCTATGACATGCAAAATGACAGGTGATAAAATACAATAGTAATATGGCTAATTATATTATTCACTTTCGGATGTTTACAAGTACCTAAGTAAGTACCTACTGTACGCAATGAAAAAAAGAAAAAGAAAGTACTACAATTAAATTCCTGTAGCAATAATAACATGACGAAAAGAGATAGAAGATAATTACTGTCCACTTACGTGACAATCAACGTCTGTATGAGAAAAGGTTTTACTATACTCACGTCAATTGTAAATTTGTGATAGGTTAAGACGTAATATGACATAGTACGCCTAGTTTACAACTAGGGTTTACTGCCTAAAAAAACGTCAAATAAAAAAAAAACTTACAAACTTGTAAGCTTTTTTGAAAAAAACACAAGGGATTTTATCATAAATTATGCTTCAGCTAATTAAAACTTGAAAAGCCGGATTTCCGTGTTTACTCTTAAATTGAAAGACTGTACCTCTATTGTTTATAAAAAATAAACATTTAATCACACGAGAGGCACTGACTTAGAAAATGACAAGAAAGGGCATTAGAGTAACATGAGCATAATTTACTCCCATTAGCACCGATACGGTCTGTGGTACCCAAAACTTCTACCTCATCCCTAAACGCATGTCTCCCTTTCTTTGCGACCTACGCACACCATGACAATGACTCTATATCGTGACGCTCCCACACAATAAAGGTTTTTTAAGCGTAGAATCCACGAGCGGTGAGCGGCGCCGTTCGCCTATTACTCGTAGAGGAAATTTGCTACAATGTACACGATTCCCCAGTGCAACACTAGCCTAACGACGGTACCCCCGATCTTAGTGCCGCGGTTCTTTTTGTAGTGTCTACATAGCCTATAAATACAGCGCGTACGTAGGAACGGCAACAGTCTTTTTTTTCTAACCATCCGCGTCGCATCTGTCAAAGTTCAAGATGTTCAAAGTGGTGGTATTATCTGTGGCCCTGACGATAGTTCAAGGGGCTACGACCCGGGAGGATATGGGAGTGAAATACTTAATGAGGATTTACGAAGATTGCCAAAGAGCGGAAGGGGTGATGCCGTGTCTGAAGAAGAAAGCTATCCTGTTCTTTGATAGGGCGGCGAGGATGGATTCTCTTCCCTTGGTTGATGGAGTCGAAGTTGTCAAGTCAGCTGAAGTTGATTTCAAGCCGATAAGTGAGAACGAGATAGATGCAACGTTACCAAGGAATATGGAAGACAAGGACCAAGCTTTGAGTAGCATGCTATGGGATAGAGTAGCAGCTTTTGCCAACTCGAGGACGATTCAGCTGTCCCTGCCGAAGATCACGGGTCAAGAACTAAATCAAGGCGTTGAAGAAGGTATGTTTTGAATAGTATCTACCTAAATATAAATTCTAGCACACAATAAAAAAGTCAAATGCAAGCTTCATAAAGATTCACACTAACTGAAAGTATTTGATGGTAGATGACGCACGGTCAGAGCTTTATCACTGTATAAGTATAATTATATTTGTAGTTCGTTATTTATATTTAAGTTATCAATGCTTATGTATTTAGAACAACACTGAAGGATGTATTAATTGACATTTTAAGCAGCTATGGAAAGCTTATTTGCGCTATAAAAGCTTTGATCACTTTAATAACTAAGACAAGAAGTTCAAAGCTTGCAAAGGACAAGTGAAGCTTCATCATCATCCTTAGTTCGTATACATCCCCAGCGGAATACTTTATATCATTCTAAGGACATTTCTATTGATGTCAGTAATAATAAGACACCAATTTTAATCCCCAAGCACCATCTTTGACCATTTTAGGAGTATTGATAACTGACAATTTGTCACCATACAATGTAGAGGAATTACCTCTTGAACTTAGATGCCATTCATATGAAATGGCTTTCATAAAACATAAAAAACGCGTAGAACATAAACTTTGCATACATAATCGACTGTAACGAATCTTAATTTGTATACAATTATGCGGGTTTTATGGTTATAATTATTTTAATTCACATAACAAAATTGACGGTTTCTCAAATTTGTAAAAAATAGAAAGTCGGTATTCAAAATAATTTTCAAATTAGGTACCATTGAGTCCTTCATAGTGTTTTCTTTACAGCTTGTTCTAAGCTCAGGTTTTAACAGGATTTTTTCAACACATGTTGTATGACTTGTATGTAGCCTGTCATTCATTCAGCTCATCAATCAACCAACATATCAACATGAAGAACAAGAATCATCACATCCCTGACACTGATTGTCATTGGTGTCATTGATAGAGATCCAAGGTCGGAGTCAATTTCATAATTCCATTATGATTTTGTAGTAATTCTCCTTTGATTTAATTCATTATAGGGTTCTTTCAAATCAATCTAAAAGATCTTGAATCTATCATCTCTAGCAAATTACTTTTTGCCTCATATGTACTCGATTCTTCCCTTTTCACGTTTCTTGACATTTATTTTTATTGATATTTCTTTTTCTATTATTAACCCAAAACATTCTTTAACAATTATGAGGTTCTGGATTTCTGTACATATTACATCCTTGCAAAATTTTACAATTGAATACAAAATTATAATGAAAATTTAAATATGTTTTTGATTTTGATAACCAAATCAATTTCATGACATGTGTGAAAAAGAAATAAGTTCAATTATAGATAAGAAAAATACATATCACACAACTCCGTATTATGTTGATAGTCGTATCAAGATCTGTCACAGAGTACTATATAATGACTCATGACTTGATATAAAAGCATGTTGATGATATTTTATAGAAATCTGCAACCGTACTACGAGACATTACGGGTCTAAGGCTCAGAAAGTTGCTACTAACCGTATCTAACAGTAAAAATCTATGAAGAATTTTATAGTTAACTAAATTGTTTGAGGTTTCTCTAACATCATGGTGAAGGCTTACTATTACATGAATCGCTTCGATTTATATCTTATGTGCTTTGCTTTTACTTCATAACATAACATTTCAAAAAAAGTTTCTAAACAATAGGTAGGTGATACAAAATTATTAGTCAGATCAAATTCGCAAAAATCATAATTATTTGAAAATAAATAAATATAATAAGTAATTTAACTAAGTATTTCACACGCACGCAATTTCAAAATTTCAACACTGCACAGCAAAATTTATAAATTAGAAAATAATTGGCAAAACTATAAAAAGAATTGGCAAGTTTTTTGTTTTTGTCACCCGCAGAGATGCGACTGCTGGATGGTGATTCGGGAGGGGACAAAAAGAAAAAAGATGGTAATGACATCCTGAATTTGGAATTGCTTCGTTTGTAGTTTAGAGCAGTACAAAAACTATATTGGATGCCGTACGACATTAGTAAAAAATTTGGATACCGGATGCCGCTGACGGAAGCTCGCATGTACTTAAGGAAATCAAGGCAGAGCATTTGGAGGATTTTGGTGATTAAAAAAAACTATACAAAGACTCCTAGAGATCAATGCTTCCAAGACCTTTGACAGTGTTTAACAATTTTGGCCATTAAAATTAAGGATAAAAATGCATACCTAATATATGTCAGATACCTAAGAAATAAATTATGTATCAAAATATAAAATAAAATATTAAAAGCTCGCTAAATTACATAAAATGAAGAAACCGAATAAATAAAATTAATATATTGGGCTATAAATATTTGTGTCAAATATCTTTGTCATCATTTATGTTTAATCACATGATTGTGTTTTTTTATCACGATTACGTGCATCTGGGAATTTTGAATATAAATCATTATAATTTTATATTTTGGAAGGTAGTCTACTGTTCTGTCAATACAAAACCACGTGTACGGTTCTGCTTATGTAAACAATAATTATCTATTATTCCAAGTACCTACTTATTTTTAAACAGACACGGCTAGTTGAGTTCGGGAAAATTGTCAAATTGATGACAAAATGACAGCTAATCAAACTAGTTACTCAATCGGTCAACGTAACAATGACAAAGTTGAAATTTTTCCATCATCCAAGTACATAGCTGTTTTGGAACCAAATTTGCTGAGCCGACTGAAACCAACAACGGTCAAACCACGAAACTGAACAAAAACAAATCCGGGAAATTAAAAACATATACTTTCTAACAACAACAAATTTTCTTTAAAACAATAATTGAATAACATTCTTGAACAAAAAAGTTTTAAGCACTTCAATCTTCATTGAAAACGTAATAACAAAACATTCAAAGTCATTCAAGACAATTCGTGCAGTTCACATAAAAGTCAATTTGTAAATTTATAATAATATTCCCATGACTTTTTCTCTCCATAACGATTTTACAGTGAAAGTTTTGCTCTTAGACGTGATATATGAAGAGTGCTGTTAAGTGTGCATCACAATCTGATATTAACATGCACATGACAGATCTGACGGGTAGACAACCTTGCAAAATAATTCTGCCTCATAGTAAATTTGCTAGTGGGCAGTTGAGTAGGTAGATGAAAGACCCGATGAACTCTGCTCTGGAACCAGATTTTTTGATCACCTAATATGCCTCTAACATGGTTGGTGTAACGATCAAATTCAAAGACAGTGACAATAAGAAAGCTTTACGTATAAAAGCATAAAATCATGTTCTCGACAGATTTACATAGTTCTGCCACTAGTAATAATGGCAGCAGGGCAGATAGAAATGTTAATAATGAATCAAAATGAGTTGTTTTCATTTGTCTGTACATAAAACACTTATTTTGTATAACAGTGCATCAAAAGTGTATTACCTATTTCATTGACTAAAAGAAAATATTTATACAAAGAAATTACTGCATTGAATAATAATTATCATCACTATCATTTTCTTCAAATTTGTTTGATGAAAATAAATTAACTTAACTTGCAAATAAAAAATACTTTAAACCATCATGGATTTCATTGCCAATATTTTTAAACTTCAATATCAAACATAATTATAGCCTTATTAACCATTGATTAAAAAAAATTAGTTCTCAAAAAGCTCGAGGCCGCCTCGATAGCTTTTGAGTGGCAGCCGACCGGCAGAAGAAGACCTGGGCGACCAGTGCACACCTGGCGACGTACCATAGAAAGCGAACTCAAGGCCAAAGGATTGACGTGGGACGAAGCCAAGAGGCAGGCACAAGATAGGGGAAAATGGAGAAAGCTCGTGAAGGCCCTAAGTACCAGCGGGGTACCCTAAGGATAACAACAACAACATCTGACAAACAAAAATTCATAGCTCACAGATTCACAGTTAATAACATCTACAACCTATAATTTGTCAAGCTTGATTGGAAGTTCCTTATGTGTAGGTCGTAAATCATGTATGCTCGGTCAAAGTTCATTTTTTATATCTTTATTTGAGAAATTTAACAGTCTCAGTACTATTCGATGCTTTTGCGGTGTCGTGGGTTCGAATCTCACTTTTATGTTTTTTTTTTTACATATAAATCAATATAATTTATGCATTATAAACAAGTCAAGTACAATATGTCACAATAAATTACTTTGAGGACACATAACACATAAATTTTACCATACGGATTAAAGGATTTATCTTCAATAACGCGTTTTTTTTGTTTTTTAAAAAGATCTTGTGTAGTTATAATACAAAACTGTATCTTCAGAGACACGTAGAATTCTTCAACTTCATTACTAAAGTACCCGAAAATAACAACAACAATCTTGTTTGCCTCTTACCTAAGCTTTCTCGCAAAGATAAACTACATTGCTACCAAGGTGTGATCTTCCCACGATTTTGAGCACTTACAAAATATCAGCATTTTGTTCGTGCAAATTTTCCCTGCAAGTCATTCCTTTTAAATCAATGTCGTTATTTTGATGACCAAAAAGTGGTCTTAGGTTTTTGCAAGTTCAAATTAATTTGGAAAGAAAGCAATTTTAAGACGTAGTAATTTTACAGTGAAAACAAAATAATGCTGTGTTTTTAAAGTGATAAAGAGATACAGTTTGCAATAGTGCAGACTAAGTTAATTCAGAATAATTATTTACGAAATTTTCATTCATCATTTATAATAATAGTCAGAACAATTATTTAAATAAGTTTTATTTTTTTACCTATAAGATATTTTTAATAAGTTTTGTGTTCTGTAAAAATATCGTCTACTTCGTTTTCAATACTAAGTGATACATTTTACGCCCAATTTGTTCTATGTTACAATACGGATATATGAATTTCCCATTTTACTTTCGTTTCCTTGCCGCTCAACAATTTTAGAGCGACGAAGCGTCATATACTTAAATTCTATTTGCAACGTTTCCTACAATTAAACTTTTCGATTATAGGAAATGTAAAATGGGTCTAAAGTATCTATTACTACAAAAAAATGGTCTTTCATTTGCGTGCGGATGTATAACTATAAATTTAATGAAGCATCCATTCAAATAATGTAACTCAACTTTGTAGGAAATTGGAGCTTGTTAATTTACATTTATTTTCCTTTAATATTATATAGTCTGCAGCATTATTAGTAAATACTGTTCTTTTTTGTTCATCTTTTGTCGTTTTTATGTAATTTGATTTATTCAGGATTTATTTCATGAAGATTTAAACGTTTTTTAACAATGTTATGACGTGATTATAGTAGTTTTTTTTTTCACTAAATACTCAATTGAATCTTTTCTGTTTTGACCAAGATGTTTTGCTAATTTCATATTATTTTTAAAAAGTCATGTTTATACTTACGTGTTTATAGCAAGCTTGAAATCTGAACATCCTTTGCTTCCTAACAAATATAAAGACTTTCATCTGGTGATTTCCAGGTCGAGGCAAGATGAAAAAGATGATGGGGATGATGATGATGGGCGCGGCGATGAAGATGGCGGCGATGATCCCGCTGGCGATAGCTGGTCTCTTCGTGCTGGCTGGCAAGGCGTTGATCACTGCTAAGGTATGAATAGAAACTAAATTGCCTTTAAAGTTAATACTATATACTAATGTATAGAAAAGAACAAACAGTCAGTAACACTGATACACACACATAAACAAAACTTAAAATTTGAGATATTATTGCTACATTCAAATATTTGGGATAGGGTTTCAAAAACCTTTGGAGACCATATTTTTAAAAACAATATTTTTCTTACTCATAGAAACATCTAAACAATGCCAAGATACACTCATCATCTCCATAGCCTTATGCCGTATATCACGGGGTCAGCTTCCTAATCTAGGGGATTGAACGGGGGTACTGGTTTTTACACAGAGCGACTGCCATCTGACCTCCACAACCCAGAAGGGAAACCAGACCTAATCCTAGATTAGTTCAGAGTTTTCAAGCCACCAATGCTTAGCACTGGCCTCTGACATAGCTAGATTCATAAATCTCATTAACAATCGTATAAGTGATATTATCACAAGAGAAATTTTAATGAACTACCCATTCATGGTTAATTTTATTGGTGCTTATTTCCCACAAAATACATACATTGTCTCCCCTAGTTCTAGTTTAAACAAATTCACACCCGATGATAATGAATGAGATCTTGTGAGAACGACTTGGTTACCTTAAAATGTGCTATGACGAATAGACAATGATGTGAGAGCAACCTCTTTTGATTTTGTTCTAAGATTACTATGTTAGCTAGTAAAAGCCCTTGGCATAGTTTTTGATCTAGTTGAAAGTTATGGTGAGGACGATCATAGAATTTGGAATGAAGGAGAAAATGGAGGAAATGCTCATGATTTGAAGTCATTGTGGATTATGAAAAAATTTTAGGCAACTATGATATTTAAAATGTTTACCAGGTTACTAAAATAAAGCCCGCCGGGTAATAAATGTTACAAAGACAAAAAGTAAATGGGAAACATAGTCCTAGTGTCAAAATGTACAAACTGCCTAGTGCCAAAATGTCATATTGCCTAAATGCCGCTATGATAGAATTCATTAAAGCTGTAATGTTCAATTGTACAAATTGCATAAAGACACTAGCTTAGATGTAAAATATTGGTAGATCACGCAAGAGCCTCTGTTATTATAGATTTGTTATGAAAATATGCCGTATCATTACTGATTAAACAAAATGGATGGACAAGCACAACTTATTTATTGACACATAATCACAATATTATAGCAGTGAGACTATCAATTTGATATTTAGTGCAAGTCAAAATAATAATCTACACGTTTTTGTCTATGGTCAGATTGTTCAGCCTGAAAGGCAACTCATCATAGTAAGAACAGACTACTTCTAATGTTGTCGTTGAAAATCAAATTTAAGTCATAGGTACTATTCAAAGTAACAGTTATGCATACAATAGAAAACACTGTTTTATTCTAGAGTATTCTTATGGTCTCTTCAATCAAACACGTGGGCTGGTCTTTTTAAACAAGACTTGAGTGACAGCATGCGTAGTCAACAAGTAGAAATTTAATTTTTTTAATCTCCTCTACGCACAATACCCCCTTGACCTACGCATGCACTGTAACAAATGAGTGTTTTGATAACAACCGACTTTCTATTTTCTCTGATGATAAGTATTTATCTTTGAGAAAATTTAACTTTGATTAATCGTGTAGTCAATACATTGCTTGAAGGCTTAAAGGTTGAATTGAAAAAGAGGTTATCAAAACCTTTGATTAGGTTTTCGATCAAATATCTCGTGTCAAAACGTTCATTCAATATTTTTATTTTCTTTCGATTTACTAATCATGCGTACCAGAGAGATAGTTGAACACTTAGACCCGTATTTATAATCAGCTCTCGAGAGTGACAGCGAGTTTGATTTCGTATCAGAAATGTCGTTTCAGTACAAAACGACCTGTCAAATCCGTACTTAATATTGCTCTCAATCTTGAGATCACTTTATAAATACGAGCCTTAAATACATACAAAATAAAGCAAAAATAATGAAATTCTGATGTCTAGGAGTAAGCTCAGCTTTATCATTTCAAATGATCTCCTTCAGGCAACCTTTGGTAGAGAGACCTAAAAGGTACTCAACTCGTGACTCACTTTTTCCTAAACTTGGACCCTTTAACGTTTTCGTTATCAACAAAAGTTCTCAGAACTTAAGTTCACTTAACCTAAATCTAAAGTAGGTAAACCTAGAGAGTGGAATATAAGTAGAGATGTGCAAGAAGCAAATTATAAAAGTTTGAAATACACTGCTGTAGATCTTCCAGAAATTTTAAAGGAAATGGAAGAGAAGCGTAATGTATGGCAAAATTGTCGTCTGAAGTTTGTAGCAAGTGAATCCACGACATAGTTGGAAAATGATACTTTAAGTGATGCCTCAGGATGATGTTCTGTGCTTGGTCTAGCTAGAAATTATGGTTAGCTTCGTAGAGTTTGCAAAATAGTACCTTTTTTGTCGCAAAAATGTGTGAAGATTATGTTGCAAAAGAAATAGTGTTTAAAGTGTCAAAAAATTTGAATAAAAATGAAGATACAAAACAACGATAGCCAATATATTAAAGTATCAATATTGTTAGACAAATAAAGGTAATGAAAATGACAAAAAATATATTAAAGTACCTGAGATAAAATTAACCAAAAGACCACGGCATGACACTTACCATGACATGACATCAACTTCACCTCAAAAGCACTGACATTCCCATAAACCAGCGGAACAAAATAATCTGTTTGTTCCCACGTAGAGTGATGCCAAACAGTTTTTTATCTATTGAATGTATTACGGGTAAGACACATACCAGTAGTATGATTGACACAGAATTGAGAAAAGTCATATTTCTCTTCCTTTTCTTCTTTTATTCTTTTAAGGACACAAGGATGGTACCTACGTGATTTATAAACGACACGTGGAGAGCCGTTATAGGGCCGTTAAACAACTACCGTAGGTTAAGTGTGACGTTTGGCGAGAGGAATAAGCACCTGCCATTTCATACCAGAGACCTATTTAAAATCCTGACTATAGGTTATCGAGTCAAGTGTCATGAAACCCTCTCGAGAGATGAAAATGAAACGTAATGATGCTTACCGTCGCCATTTAAAAAAGTAGTAGGCCTGTCAATTTAATGAAATGATTTAACATTAATAAAAATTGCCTTTAAGTTATGAAATTTAACATTCCAACGCTACACAACCTTTCACAATTACGTGAAAAGAGTTGCATTGAAATCTGGTACGCTAACATCACGACCGCCATGAGAACAACCTTCAACCTTCAGAATGCTTTGAGACAATGTATGTATAATAATGCGCCTAGGATAGGCCAAACAGAAAAAAAATGCTTTACGGTAAAGGGCGATAAACCAATTTTTAATAGACATGAATAAAATAATAGGTATTCTATTTTGTTGTACTTAATGACCATTAAAAAAACCACCACTATGAGACTGACAACTTAGAGTACCCTCCGAGGCACGGAATGCTTCTGATCCTGACAGAAAATTCAACCTGCATTGTCCTAATCAAATTTGGGGAATCTCACAAAGTAATAACTAGTATTGATAATAACAACTGTGTGTTCTTGTCATGGGAATAATACCTGAGCCGACTTCCAGATCGCAATATATCTCAATATGTCATTATTAAGATGATTGCTGAAAAAACAAAATGACTGAAATAACTGAAATCTTCCTGCATCGAAAGTAGGTTGATCCAAGCGACAATACTATACATACATACAAATGACCTAGCACGGAACTATTTATAGCAAAAACAAGTGAACTCAACACAATAATCATCACATACGTGCAATATATTGCAACCTGAATGCACACAAATGCGAAGAAATTACAAACTAATGGTGCAAACATGAACTTGCATAGAAACCTATAACACAAACCCAGATAGACGATGCGACAGATGCATATTATAATAATGGTCCCAATGATGGCAAAGAAACTAATAATAGAGTGCGTGAAGATGATACTACAGACATACATAAAGATTGATTGTATTTGGAAAGCTTGAAGAAAAAACTTTGGTTTCGCAATCAGGAACAAAATGAAGAAGTCGGCTGATAACAATGGTGTACAAGTAGCAAAATCAGTTTACAATTCAGATAATTTTGGAACAAATTACGTTAAGCTAACATAATATTTCGTGAAAAATATAAAAACAGAGATAGTTGATAGAATGATTACTGCTCACTTGTTAAAAATCCTACTACCCAGAATTTTAGCCCTTGAAAATGACTTCATAGGCTAGTTAGGGTAAATTTGGCTGTGCAAAGCTCCGCATAGGGTCACCTAGCTTGCGACCACCATCCCACTGATCTAGACCCAGCCGAATACAGTTTTTTTTTTCATGTAGACGATTGAGATTTTAAAGTTTACTCTTTACATCGTTAACTATATCTCAGATACCTTGTGTCAAGAACAAACCCAACAAATAAAAAAAACCATCACTTCCGATACTAAAGCAAGCTTTACCATTGACTCAGTGCACCAGTTTACATGGCATAGAGAAGACAATCTATGTGAACATTAAATAAGAGGTCACTGTACCGGGTCTTGGGAATCTATTGTTTTTTCTTTCGTTTAGAAACTTATTTTCTTCGTAAACATTTTTTCCCTGACAATGATCGTAGATATCGTAATTACTAGTGTTAGTTATAGATAACGCGCCAATTTTGTTGTATTTATTTAGCTGTTAGAATTGTTTTAGTGTATTTTGTTTGTGTGTATATTTTAGCTTATATGATTTATATTTATTAGTTTACACCCTAAGTATTACAACATAATTTAAATGTATTTATTGTGCTTAAAATGATAAAATTAAAAAAGGAAATCTTTTACTGCAAAAGTATGACAAAATTCAGAGGATTTTTTTACGGTCAACGGATGATACCGTATAACATTTTTACTACATTGTCAAATCATGTTCTGAAAAAATGACCTTATTGTTTAGGATGAAATTACCTTTGACCTTTCGACGTTTGCCTTGTCTTTGCCATCATTGGGACCATTATTATAATATGCATCTGTCGCATCGTCTATCTGGGTTTGTGTTATAGGTTTCTATGCAAGTTCATGTTTGCACCATTAGTTTGTAATTTCTTCGCATTTGTGTGCATTCAGGTTGCAATATATTGCACGTATGTGATGATTATTGTGTTGAGTTCACTTGTTTTTGCTATAAATAGTTCCGTGCTAGGTCATTTGTATGTATGTATAGTATTGTCGCTTGGATCAACCTACTTTCGATGCAGGAAGATTTCAGTTATTTCAGTCATTTTGTTTTTTCAGCAATCATCTTAATAATGACATATTGAGATATATTGCGATCTGGAAGTCGGCTCAGGTATTATTCCCATGACAAGAACACACAGTTGTTATTATCAATACTAGTTATTACTTTGTGAGATTCCCCAAATTTGATTAGGACAATGCAGGTTGAATTTTCTGTCAGGATCAGAAGCATTCCGTGCCTCGGAGGGTACTCTAAGTTGTCAGTCTCATAGTGGTGGTTTTTTTAATGGTCATTAAGTACAACAAAATAGAATACCTATTATTTTATTCATGTCTATTAAAAATTGGTTTATCGCCCTTTACCGTAAAGCATTTTTTTTCTGTTTGGCCTATCCTAGGCGCATTATTATACATACATTGTCTCAAAGCATTCTGAAGGTTGAAGGTTGTTCTCATGGCGGTCGTGATGTTAGCGTACCAGATTTCAATGCAACTCTTTTCACGTAATTGTGAAAGGTTGTGTAGCGTTGGAATGTTAAATTTCATAACTTAAAGGCAATTTTTATTAATGTTAAATCATTTCATTAAATTGACAGGCCTACTACTTTTTTAAATGGCGACGGTAAGCATCATTACGTTTCATTTTCATCTCTCGAGAGGGTTTCATGACACTTGACTCGATAACCTATAGTCAGGATTTTAAATAGGTCTCTGGTATGAAATGGCAGGTGCTTATTCCTCTCGCCAAACGTCACACTTAACCTACGGTAGTTGTTTAACGGCCCTATAACGGCTCTCCACGTGTCGTTTATAAATCACGTAGGTACCATCCTTGTGTCCTTAAAAGAATAAAAGAAGAAAAGGAAGAGAAATATGACTTTTCTCAATTCTGTGTCAATCATACTACTGGTATGTGTCTTACCCGTAATACATTCAATAGATAAAAAACTGTTTGGCATCACTCTACGTGGGAACAAACAGATTATTTTGTTCCGCTGGTTTATGGGAATGTCAGTGCTTTTGAGGTGAAGTTGATGTCATGTCATGGTAAGTGTCATGCCGTGGTCTTTTGGTTAATTTTATCTCAGGTACTTTAATATATTTTTTGTCATTTTCATTACCTTTATTTGTCTAACAATATTGATACTTTAATATATTGGCTATCGTTGTTTTGTATCTTCATTTTTATTCAAATTTTTTGACACTTTAAACACTATTTCTTTTGCAACATAATCTTCACACATTTTTGCGACAAAAAAGGTACTATTTTGCAAACTCTACGAAGCTAACCATAATTTCTAGCTAGACCAAGCACAGAACATCATCCTGAGGCATCACTTAAAGTATCATTTTCCAACTATGTCGTGGATTCACTTGCTACAAACTTCAGACGACAATTTTGCCATACATTACGCTTCTCTTCCATTTCCTTTAAAATTTCTGGAAGATCTACAGCAGTGTATTTCAAACTTTTATAATTTGCTTCTTGCACATCTCTACTTATATTCCACTCTCTAGGTTTACCTACTTTAGATTTAGGTTAAGTGAACTTAAGTTCTGAGAACTTTTGTTGATAACGAAAACGTTAAAGGGTCCAAGTTTAGGAAAAAGTGAGTCACGAGTTGAGTACCTTTTAGGTCTCTCTACCAAAGGTTGCCTGAAGGAGATCATTTGAAATGATAAAGCTGAGCTTACTCCTAGACATCAGAATTTCATTATTTTTGCTTTATTTTGTATGTATTTAAGGCTCGTATTTATAAAGTGATCTCAAGATTGAGAGCAATATTAAGTACGGATTTGACAGGTCGTTTTGTACTGAAACGACATTTCTGATACGAAATCAAACTCGCTGTCACTCTCGAGAGCTGATTATAAATACGGGTCTAAGTGTTCAACTATCTCTCTGGTACGCATGATTAGTAAATCGAAAGAAAATAAAAATATTGAATGAACGTTTTGACACGAGATATTTGATCGAAAACCTAATCAAAGGTTTTGATAACCTCTTTTTCAATTCAACCTTTAAGCCTTCAAGCAATGTATTGACTACACGATTAATCAAAGTTAAATTTTCTCAAAGATAAATACTTATCATCAGAGAAAATAGAAAGTCGGTTGTTATCAAAACACTCATTTGTTACAGTGCATGCGTAGGTCAAGGGGGTATTGTGCGTAGAGGAGATTAAAAAAATTAAATTTCTACTTGTTGACTACGCATGCTGTCACTCAAGTCTTGTTTAAAAAGACCAGCCCACGTGTTTGATTGAAGAGACCATAAGAATACTCTAGAATAAAACAGTGTTTTCTATTGTATGCATAACTGTTACTTTGAATAGTACCTATGACTTAAATTTGATTTTCAACGACAACATTAGAAGTAGTCTGTTCTTACTATGATGAGTTGCCTTTCAGGCTGAACAATCTGACCATAGACAAAAACGTGTAGATTATTATTTTGACTTGCACTAAATATCAAATTGATAGTCTCACTGCTATAATATTGTGATTATGTGTCAATAAATAAGTTGTGCTTGTCCATCCATTTTGTTTAATCAGTAATGATACGGCATATTTTCATAACAAATCTATAATAACAGAGGCTCTTGCGTGATCTACCAATATTTTACATCTAAGCTAGTGTCTTTATGCAATTTGTACAATTGAACATTACAGCTTTAATGAATTCTATCATAGCGGCATTTAGGCAATATGACATTTTGGCACTAGGCAGTTTGTACATTTTGACACTAGGACTATGTTTCCCATTTACTTTTTGTCTTTGTAACATTTATTACCCGGCGGGCTTTATTTTAGTAACCTGGTAAACATTTTAAATATCATAGTTGCCTAAAATTTTTTCATAATCCACAATGACTTCAAATCATGAGCATTTCCTCCATTTTCTCCTTCATTCCAAATTCTATGATCGTCCTCACCATAACTTTCAACTAGATCAAAAACTATGCCAAGGGCTTTTACTAGCTAACATAGTAATCTTAGAACAAAATCAAAAGAGGTTGCTCTCACATCATTGTCTATTCGTCATAGCACATTTTAAGGTAACCAAGTCGTTCTCACAAGATCTCATTCATTATCATCGGGTGTGAATTTGTTTAAACTAGAACTAGGGGAGACAATGTATGTATTTTGTGGGAAATAAGCACCAATAAAATTAACCATGAATGGGTAGTTCATTAAAATTTCTCTTGTGATAATATCACTTATACGATTGTTAATGAGATTTATGAATCTAGCTATGTCAGAGGCCAGTGCTAAGCATTGGTGGCTTGAAAACTCTGAACTAATCTAGGATTAGGTCTGGTTTCCCTTCTGGGTTGTGGAGGTCAGATGGCAGTCGCTCTGTGTAAAAACCAGTACCCCCGTTCAATCCCCTAGATTAGGAAGCTGACCCCGTGATATACGGCATAAGGCTATGGAGATGATGAGTGTATCTTGGCATTGTTTAGATGTTTCTATGAGTAAGAAAAATATTGTTTTTAAAAATATGGTCTCCAAAGGTTTTTGAAACCCTATCCCAAATATTTGAATGTAGCAATAATATCTCAAATTTTAAGTTTTGTTTATGTGTGTGTATCAGTGTTACTGACTGTTTGTTCTTTTCTATACATTAGTATATAGTATTAACTTTAAAGGCAATTTAGTTTCTATTCATACCTTAGCAGTGATCAACGCCTTGCCAGCCAGCACGAAGAGACCAGCTATCGCCAGCGGGATCATCGCCGCCATCTTCATCGCCGCGCCCATCATCATCATCCCCATCATCTTTTTCATCTTGCCTCGACCTGGAAATCACCAGATGAAAGTCTTTATATTTGTTAGGAAGCAAAGGATGTTCAGATTTCAAGCTTGCTATAAACACGTAAGTATAAACATGACTTTTTAAAAATAATATGAAATTAGCAAAACATCTTGGTCAAAACAGAAAAGATTCAATTGAGTATTTAGTGAAAAAAAAAACTACTATAATCACGTCATAACATTGTTAAAAAACGTTTAAATCTTCATGAAATAAATCCTGAATAAATCAAATTACATAAAAACGACAAAAGATGAACAAAAAAGAACAGTATTTACTAATAATGCTGCAGACTATATAATATTAAAGGAAAATAAATGTAAATTAACAAGCTCCAATTTCCTACAAAGTTGAGTTACATTATTTGAATGGATGCTTCATTAAATTTATAGTTATACATCCGCACGCAAATGAAAGACCATTTTTTTGTAGTAATAGATACTTTAGACCCATTTTACATTTCCTATAATCGAAAAGTTTAATTGTAGGAAACGTTGCAAATAGAATTTAAGTATATGACGCTTCGTCGCTCTAAAATTGTTGAGCGGCAAGGAAACGAAAGTAAAATGGGAAATTCATATATCCGTATTGTAACATAGAACAAATTGGGCGTAAAATGTATCACTTAGTATTGAAAACGAAGTAGACGATATTTTTACAGAACACAAAACTTATTAAAAATATCTTATAGGTAAAAAAATAAAACTTATTTAAATAATTGTTCTGACTATTATTATAAATG